>CM033646.1:19508224-19573999 GCA_019512145.1 Engystomops pustulosus | reverse complement strand
GGGCTGTGTGGGGGATGTTACTGGGGAGCTGTGTGTGGGACAATACTCGGGGGGGCACAAATTAGGGAGCTGTGTGTAGAGATTAAAGGGAGGCTATGTGAGGACATTACTGGGAGTTGTGTGGGGGACATTACTGGGGGATGCGTGGGGACATTACTAGGGGGCTATGTGAGGGACATTACTGAGGGGCTGTGTCAGGGGCATTACTGGGGATCTGTGTGGAGTACATTACTGGGGGGATACTTGGGAACATTAATGGGGGGTTGTTTGGGGGGTATTACTGGGGGATGTGTGGGGGACATTACTGGGGGGGATATGTGGGGACATTACTGAGGGGCTGTGTGAAGGACATTAGTGTGGGGATGTGCATTTCTAGGGGGCTGTTCTGTGGGACATTACTAGGGGGCTGTGTGGGCACATTATTGGAGAGCTGTGTGAGGACATTACTGGTGTGCTGTACAGGAGACACTATTGGGGGGGCTGTGTGAGGACATCACTGGGGGCTGTGTAAGCACATTACTGAGGACTGTGTGAGCACATTACTGGGGGGCTGTTTTGGCACATTATTGGGGGGCTGTGTGGGCACATTACTGGGCGTGTTCCCATGTAGCACTAGGCTCCGTTTGATCTCATATGCGTTTCTAGTGAAAAGCATGTGATCTGTAATGAGCACATTGTATTGTCAAAGCGATACAGTTTTAACTGCCTCGTGTGACTGCACCCTTATCTGCATTGTAATAAGTTGTGATGTTGTTTTAGGCACAGTTTTGTTAATGTAAGAGCTGAAAGACATGAACTCAGTAATTGAATTTGATTTTAAAGGGGACACCTGTTGAATAAATTGGATACATCTGTTCAAGTCATGTCGTTCACCTATTAAAAAAATAAACTGCACCACCTTAAAGGGAACCTACCACCACAAATCTACCTATAAAGGTAGATCAGGTGGTAGGTGGAACAATGGGACGTGAGGATAGCCCTTTTAAGGGCTAATCCTCACGTCCCCACACTTTTTTGTTAACTTTTATTAGACATTTATGCAAATTTACTTATGCGGCTACTGGGGCGTGGAGTAGCCGCATCTGAGGTTACACGAGGCGGCTACTAAACGCCCCGGTAGCCTCTTTTCCCCTCCCACTCACCCATCTTCGGCGCAGAAGAGCAGGCCCATGCCTGTTTCGGAGCAGTGACCGCGCAGGCGCGGGCCTGCTCTTCTGCGCATGCGCAGACGGCAGGACTGCCGGCGAGGGTGCGCAGCTACGCGGAGCTGCGCGCCGAAGATGGGTGAGTAGGAGGGGAAAAGAGGCTACCGGGCGTGGAGTAGCCGCCTCGTGTAACCTCAGATGCGGCTACTCAGATGCGGTTAACAAAAATGTGTGGGGACGTGAGGATTAGCCCTTAAAAGGGCTATCCTCACGTCCCATTGTTCCACCTACCACCCGATCTACCTTTATAGGTAGATTTGTGGTGGTAGGTGCCCTTTAAAACTAAATATTATGCAGTTTTAACTGCAACATGTGAACAATACAGCCTTAGAGAACCAAGATGTCGGGACCATAATGAACAGAAGATGTCTGTTTGGTGAGCTCCACAGGAAGGAAACCTGGCTGAAGAGGAGACATGGGGATGCAGAGCCTAATGGAGAATATAGAGGACACGTCACTTGCAGTCACTGGATGTAGCAAGTAGGGATTTCTTCTTGTTTTCTGTAAAGTTGTTATTGGCACAACCAAATGTGAGAGGGTTATGTACAGGAGTGGGCATTACCGAAAGTGCTATATATATGCAATGGGCCCCGTGCCCAGGATCTGTTACAACCCTAGTATGTCCTGCAGTGACATAATGGGGCACATTTACTTACCCTTACACTTACATTGTGCGCCCGATATCCTGCATGTGTCGCTTCCCTGCTCACGTCCGGCAGAGTTCACCTTCTTCTTCTTGGTGCATGTCTTGCGACACAGTTAAAATGTTAAATCCTCCGCTCAGTCTGAATCAGTCGGATCGTCCCACTGCCTATCACGCCCTCCCCCCCGATTTGTGTCACATGAAAGCCGGTGGCGATGCGCCAAAATCGGATCACGTGCTAAAAATTCTCTGCTAAATGTGGCGCAAATAGGAAATCATCTGAATATCCGGCGATAGTGCAGTCGACGGACCCTTAGTAAATGAGCCCCAATGTGCAGTGATGGCAGTTACACAACATTACTATGGTAAGGTATATCAATGCAAAAAAAAAATGGGTCACAACAGGTTGGACCCCTTTATTCTGAAAATGGGGCATCGGTGACTGGAGACCAGGAGAAGGCGGAGATACTTAATAGGTTTTTTAGCTCCGTTTATACAATAGAAGAGAGAACTTCTGACTTGGGTGGTGCCAGTGCGAGTCATGCACCCTGTAATATAGTAGACTGGCTGAATGTAGGCATTATCCAATCTAAGCTAAATAAAATCGATGTGTACAAAGCTCCTGGACCAGATGGGTTACACCCCAGAGTTCTTAAAGAACTCAGTTCTGTTATTGCTGTACCACTGTCTAAAATCTTCAGGGATTCCGTAATGTCTGGTGTGGTGCCAAGTGACTGGCGCAAGGCAAATGTGGTGCCAATATATAAAAAGGGCTCTAGAACTTCGCCAGGCAATTACAGGCCTGTAAGCTTAACTTCCATTGTGGGGAAAGTGTTGGAAGGGTTAGTAAAAGACTATATACTGGAGTATGTGACATCAAATAGTATAATAAGTGATAGCCAGCATGGGTTTACTAAGAATAGAAGTTGTCAAACTAACCTTATCTGCTTTTATGAAGAGGTGAGCAGGTGTCTGGATGGAGGAGCAGCTGTGGATATTGTGTTCTTGGACTTTGCAAAGGCATTTGACACTGTCCCTCATAGACGCCTGATGGGTAAAATTAGGGCTGTTGGTTTGGCAGAAATCATTTGCAATTGGATTGAAAACTGGCTGAAGGATCGTATCCAGAGAGTTGTGGTCAATGATTCCTACTCGGAATGGTCACCAGTTATGAGTGGTGTACCTCAGGGTTCTGTGTTTGGCCCTCTACTATTTAATATATTTATTAATGATATAGAGGTAGGAATTAATAGCACTGTGTCTATTTTTGCAGATGACACCAAACTGTGTAGTGTAATACAGTCTATGGAGGATGTTCATAGGCTGCAGGGTGACTTGGACAAACTGAATGTTTGGTCATCCACTTGGCAAATGAGGTTTAATGTGGATAAATGTAATGTTATGCACCTGGGGGCCAATAATCCAAAGGCAAAATATGTCCTTGGGGGAGTAAATCTGGGGGAGTCACTTGTTGAGAAGGACCTGGGGGTACTAGTAGATCATAAATTCAATAACAGCATGCAATGTCAATCAGCTGCCTCTAAAGCTAATCTACAAAGATGGCATCAATGGTACAAGGTATGGGAAGCCTAAACCACTCTAAACTATATAAGGAAAATACAAGTCGTGATTTAAAACTTAGCTTTTACTGAAATGGTAAAATGCGTTCACACAACTCTTCTTGAAGCCACATTACTGTTTGTTTATTTTTTACCATTTCAGTAAAAGCTAAGTTTTAAATCACGACTTGTATTTCGCCAACTGTCTAAAGGTCTTATTGGTCCGGCCTCAAACTTAACCCTTATTGTATGAGACAAAAAGTATGTATCCTTGAGACAGATCTCTCCTTCCTCTACTGAATTCGACAGTGTATCTTGCAGCGCTAGCACTAATGAGACGCCTCAAAAGACAACTTAAAACATTCAATCCCTACAGAGCCCCCCATGACATGTTTTCGTGAAACACAGGGGATCCCCCTGATGAGACGACAGTGTCCAGGGAAAACATTTGGGGTGGGGGGGGGCTCGTAGGGATTTGTTTTAAGTGTCTTGGTTGAGGCTGCTCATTAGTGCTATCGCTGGATTGGAACACCATCACATAAACTTTTTTTTTTTGCCGTCGTCACAAATACCTAAGCCGTAAGCTTTACTCCGGCGTTCCTGATATAACGATCTATAGATTGTAACCTCCTGCGCGCATGCGCATACTTTTTCTGGTTTTCCGACTGCGTTGGAACGCACGCCTAGCATTCTGCTATCTGCATGTTTGCCGGACCGCACACCAATGCTTGTTTTGCTTGTTTTTTGCAACCCAATCCATGGGTTTATCAGCGGTATCTACATCACTTGTGCCAGGACAGGCGATACCGCGTGGGATTATGGATTGCGGTCCCCTTCATCTCTTTCCCTGTCCTGTTAACGCTGTGACTTTTGTAGGTATTATGCTCTCACTTGAATCTGTTTATTATGTCCAGTATTGTGTATTGGGTCACAGTTTACTTACCGTGTCCTATCGCGACCCCCGAGTGATTTGTCTGACAAGGTTGAAGTCCGGCGCGATTCACTAAGAATTGTGCATCTGATATCCTGCATGTGTCGCTTCCTCCCCGCTGAGGTCGCCGTAGTTCACCTTCTTCTTCCGCGGTGTAATGTTAGTGCATTGTCTTATGAACAATTTTGAATTTTAAATTATCCCGTGCTTATTCTGAATCAGTCCGGTTGGTCCGACGGCCACGTCCCCCGATTTTGTGTCCGTGCATGAAAAGTGGTGGCGATTTGGCCAAATTCGATCCGTGGCCGCCAAAAAACCTGACAAAAATGTGGTTGCGGTGAGGACCCTTAGTAATGTTGCCCCAACTTGGCAACTATGTTGCAACATGTATTTTGGATCGGCTCTTTACCCCTGCTTTACTTATTTACTCTGTTCAGGATATACCTTAATATTTAAAGAAAGGTTTACATGTATCTATTGTATACATGTGCATATGGGTTTATTCTTCACTATTTGTTTATGAACAAGGGAGGGGGACCCTTTTTCATGTGCAACAGATTTGTGCTTTTTAAGTGTTTTACATCGATTCTATATAATCTATGACACTTATATGCATCCATTCCTTTTTCTTTTGGGTTTTATGTTTTGCCTTGGGCAAGAATGGCATTTTTATCAAATAGTTATGGTGACCGGTGTTTTTTAAGGTTTGTGATAGTATTAGAATATTACTGCAGTGCCAGAATTAGAATGGTTGGCCTCTTGCTTTTTGTAATTTTTGTAGATGTGGGGGGCAGGATATTAGGGTGCGATAGAAAGGGAAAAACGAGGGGAATTGAACAGGGAAGTTGAGGAAAAGGGGGGTGTGGAAAGATGTAAAGTTAGACAAAAAAGGAAGTGAGCGGTTGTACGCGGGCTGCAGTTCTCTCTCTCCCCTCTCTTCCTCTTTACGTGCCGCTTTTTTAGATTAAAAGTATAAGTCCTCTGCTCTGCCAGGGCATTCCTGGCCGCATAAATGGCCGCAGATGAGGGTCGATGGTCTAAATGCCCCATGAAACAATCTACCTTTGAGCCTTACTTTAATATTCATGAATACTAACATAATGGGGCACATTTACTTTCCCGACCATGCGCATTCCCGCTCCGAGTGTCCTGACACGGATGCACATCTGCCCCAATTAAGAAGATGTGCGCCCGATATCCTGCATGTGTCGCTTACCCCCGATCAGGTCCCGCCGGAGTTCCCCTTTCTTCTTCCTGATGCTGTAAGTGCTTGTTCTTGCGACACAAATCGAAACTTAAATCCGCGCTCAGAGTCCCCATCATTCGATCTCTATGGCCGCCGCCCCCCCCCCCCCCCCCGCTCTGTTGCATGAAAAAAGCCATCCTTTCGCACACAATCCCCTTCTAAATACTAAATACTTGTCCCAGTACATGACCAAGTACATGGACCCTCCACTGTGGGCCATTTTTGGACAGGAAGGGCAGCTGATGATGTAAAAGACATTTCCTGAACCAGTGGCTTGTACTTTACATTTCTAATAAAAAATGTGATGTAAACTTATTCTAGCTGTTTATGCTAAACTTCCCAATTGGCCGCCCCCCAACGCTTACAACATTGCAAAAACAATGTATAAAGTTTGCAAACCCCTTTAATGAGGTTTGTAGAGATATTGTTATGTAAATGTGCCTGTTTATAAAATGAAATTGTTTGGATACCCCTTCCGTTGAAGCATTTTCTATTTTAAAAATCGCAGCACTTAAAGGGGTTTTCCCTTGGACCAAAGTTAGGCCCTACTCCCCAGGATAGGGCAAGCTGTGCTGATCAGCGGGGGCGGGGGTGTCTCATGAGGAGCCCCCCCACAGATATGAAAACAAAGGGTCTGATGGGGTTCCTAACCCCGTCAAGTCTCTCCGCCCCGTCAGATAATGTCTGCAGACCAGGGGGCGCACCACCCATGATGCGAGTTGCAGACTTTTCGCTCAGGCGGCGCCCTCTGTTTGTTCAATGAGGTCGTCATCAGCAGGTCCCTTATGTCGCAAAGAGCAAGCCAGTCCTGAGCCAGTACGTGTCATGATAAAATAATCATGACCATGGGATGTCCTGGGCTAGCATTAGTCATTAAGTAGGTACAGGCTCAATAGAGAGCAAACATTTAGTGGGGAGCCAAGATTGTCAACTGTCAACTGTGCTGTTGCGCGCTGCAGGTGGGAGTAAATCTGCTGCACAGCTCAGTACAACAGGTACTCCGCGTTCCTTCACTCATTGATGAGGCCCGCCCACAATTCTCCCTGCCTCTGTGTACCAGGGAAGCGCTGACCGTTTCTCCTAGGGGTCCCCTAAGCCCCGACCACCTCAGGTGCAGAGGAAGCACTCCTTCACAGAGGAAGCTTTGCTGCCATGACACTATCTGCTGGAGGCGACGGCACAGAGGTAGGGGAGGAGGGAGTCAGGGGACAGACAAGAGAGAAAGCAGGAATGCTCTGAGTGTCTTCTCTGTCCCTGTGCTCCCCCCTACTGCTTGCACGCTGCACATCTATGCTAGTGTGGGAGAGACCAATGTCCCTTCGGGCTGCCTGACCACCTCTAACTTATCTGCAGGAGAGGTAATGTACAATATGGTTTGTATGTAGAGCTGTAATAAGTAAGCTTGTGTCTGTAAGTATACATAGAGCTTGTGTACGTAACATGTATGTAGTGCTTGTGTCTGTAATTTCTCCATAGAGCTTTGTGTGAGTAACAGATCCCGAAAATGAGGGATCCAAATGGGGTCCCAAGACCTCCTCGGTTCCTACCTTGATAATGGCGAGACGGCTGCGCATGACGTTCTGCTCCATTATCTCTATGGAGCTTGGCGGAGATCGGTGAGCGGCATTGCTCGGCGTCTCCGTCAGCTCCATAGAGATTAATGGAGCAGAATCCGTCATGCCCATGTCGGCTTCTCCATTAATCTGACGGAGCCACAAGTGGTGTCCGACGGAGGTCTAGGGCCCCGTTGGACCCCCTCGTTTTTTCGTGATCTGTGGGGGTCTCAGCTCTAAAACTCCCATCCGGATCAGCAAGTTAGGCCCTAACTTTTCTTCGTGGGAAACCCTTTAATGGATTCCCCACACAATGGGAATAACTTGTTGATCGTGGGGGTCAAGGCCACGAGAACGGTGGTTGTAGTACAACAAATTAACGGGAACACCAGAACGGAATGCCCTCTGACGCTCTGTTCATTGTCTCTGGCACTGATGGAGAGGCTGGGTACGGCAACTCGATAAGACAACAGTGCCATTGAGATGAAAAAGTAGCAGGTCCGCAGTGCGAACCGCTGCTCTTTCAATTTGCAATACAATGACCCTCCTTCTTGTGATCCGTGGGGGTTCCAATTTTGATTGTTTGCACTAATCAATAGTAAACTAGCTATTTGGCTGGCCCGCATGAGGGGCGTTTTTTTTATAGTTCGCCTCAGGCAGCAGAGATGCTAGGTTCTACACCCTGCTGCAGCGGCCACTCATGACTGTTTTTTTCATAATCTCTATGGGAGCGGAGAGATGGGTGAGCATAGCGTTCATCGCGTCGGATTTTTGGCCGCATCGGCGCCCAGCTTGCACGCAATGAAACCTGGGGTGGCAGCAGCCGTCGGACAACGCAGACGGTGATTCGAAAAACGTGGAATTAAAAAAGAGTTTGTGGTCCTAAGCGCTCACTTACATGCAACCGGACGAGCAAGGTGAACTCGCGGCCCTCGCACGCAGCGACACCTGGTGGAATCGGGCGTCACGACCCTAGTTATCCCGCCGGACCCGAATCAGCGTCGGACAACGGCCGCGGGATCGCTACTGGGACCGGGTAAGTAAATGTCCCCAATAATACACGGCAGCTTAGGTGAAGGAGAATTCAGCTGGGCTCCTAACCATCACCTCAGAGAGTCCAGAAACTACAGATACATCGGAAATCCTTTGAAATTGATGGTTTCAAGTCACATAATGCCAAACTTGTGATATTTCTTTCTCTGCCCACAACAGTGACAAACTGATGGCTGTCAAAGCTGTCAAAATTGAGGTTCATTAAATGAGGATAAATAAGTTTCCCATTTCTGAGAAGTTTCATGAGAAATTTGCTGTGACACAGAATATTTACCTTTTTGACATAATGCTTCAGCTCCTTCTGCAGCGCCAATGTATAATACATAATTAAATTTTTATTTTCCTGAAGTAAGGACTGATTTATTTGACTTGGATGGAATTATCTCCAGATGTGTTAATATTCACAAACACATCATAGCCCTGCCTGCTGCAAATGACTTTTGTTAACCTCAGCATTTGTTACAGGGAATAAATTTGTTATATCTATTGTATCTATTTGTTGTATTTCGCAGCTTTTTTAATAGTCCAAATGACACTTGACAAACCCACTTGCAGGATAGTAACACACCTGGTGAGGACTGTGAATCCATTCAGTCCGCTTTGTTAATGAGTAATATGTGCAACTTTTTGCTTTTTGCTCCAGTTTATGGCAGTGCTGGAGCCGCTGCCTTGACGTCAATTGTCTCTTTGACGGCCCGCACGGGGAAAACAGAACCATAGAATTGCGGAGTAAAGAAGAAGACCTGGTCAGGGGGGTGGTTGGTCGTCGGAGTACAGTTTTTGCTTTTTTGCTTATAGGTCGGGCAGCGATCTGGAACCTATATATTGGGGCCTTGAATGTCTATATATGGGGGCAAGGTTTCAAGCTATATACTGGGGCTGAATGTCTAAATAGAGGGGCAAGGGCTGCGGCAATATACTGGGGCTGAATGACTTATATATTGGGGGGAAAAGGGTGGCAGGCTATATATTACGGCTGAATGTCCTATAGAGTGAAGCAAGAGCCTGCAGCCCTATATACTGGGGTTTGAATGGCTTATTATTGGGGGGCATTGGCTGAGGCTATATACTTGGCTGAATGTATATATAGTGGGGATTAGGGCTGCAGGCTATAAAGAGCTCAATGCTTGGTAGTCGGGGCCAAAGGGGCTGCAGGCTTTGTTAACTGAATAGTTTGAGGATTGGCAGTTTTAAAATGGGGAGATTTATGGGAGTTCTGATACAATACGAACTTTTAAAACCCTTATGAAATGAATGAATCCCCTATAATACGGACTCCTGAAGTTTACTTTAAAAATTGAAGATCACTGTTTGAATTGGTAACCATCCTAACATCCTAATAAAATAAATTACATTAATAATTATGTTCCAAGGCAGACTTGGTTAATGTTGAGAAGCAACCAACTGCAGGGCGAGTATACAACATTTAACTCAGAAAAACAGGACTTTAAAAAAATGTCAACAATTTCCATTTTTTTTTTACAATAAGTGAATAATGCTTTCACTAAACTATGGTCTTCATGTTTAGTGCCCACCATATATAAAACTCTAAAAATCAACCCTGTACATTCACATGATGTATCTTGCCGTACCATAGTAACGTAGGAGGAGGGGAGAGCGCCGCTCACCCCCTCCCCTCCTCTATAATTAACATGTCCTATCCTTTCTAAGGGCTACAGAACGGTACTGCTCCCGTACGCCGCTGTGAGCCATTGTGTTATGGTGGCCGATATACGCCCCCTATCATGTTGTTGTGAATATTCCTAAGATACACTTTCCAAAATTATACTGCATAACGTGACACAGGATGATTAGGAAAATGATGTCCTAAGGTGAAATGAGCTTGTGTCCTTATAGGTAAAGGATTTTTATTTTCCACGGTATCTAACAGTCAGGTCAGAGAATGTTTGAAGCAACCAATTACCCTTGTATATACTTTTATCATGATACATGTATTAGAGAACAGAGAACAGGAAGAGCTGTAGTTATAGAACAGGGAAGAGCTTTTGCATATGGTTGTTAGTATGCGGTAGGAAATCTATAAGAAGGGGAAAGTGTCTGATTCAATGGCAAAGAAGCCAAGTATAATTCTTATCCCCCAAAAGATAAAAAGATCTGCCTGATATGGGGTCCTATAGACCCCATTTCACTTGCAACACATATGCAAATCTTTTGCAAAAGTATTCCTATAAGGCTATACTGTGGTCATTTACAGTGAGGCGGAGGATATGCTGGTGACAAATCAATATTGTCAGGAATATGTACTGATGGGTTCAGTGTTATCTATATGAGGTATTGTACAGGGAGGGGAGGGGTAGCTGGTGACAAATAGCTATTGTGTCATTAATTGTGATTACTGATGGGTCAGTGTTATCTATATGAGGTCATTGTACAGGGAGGAGGAGATCAGCTGTGACATCGTGTATGTCAGTAGTGGATGTAATGATGAGGTCAGGGTTTCTATATCTTGGTCTTGTACAGGGAAGGGGAGGAGATAAGCTGTGACATCATCTATTGTCAGTAGTGATGTAATTGGGTCAGTGTTATCTATATCGAGGTCATAGTGCAGGAGGGGGAGGAGCTAAGCGTGACATCATCTATTGTCGTAGTTGATGTAATGAATGGGGTCAGTGTTATTATATAGATGGTCATTGTACAGGGAGGGGGATGAGATACCGCTGTGACATCATCTATTGCAGTAGTGATGTCAAGATGTTCAGATGGTTATCTATATTGGTCATTGTACGGGAGGGGGAGAGATAAGCTGTGACCTCCTCTATGTCATTAGTGATGTAATGATGGGTCCAGTGTTATCTATATAGAGGACATTGTACCGGAGGTGGGATGTGATAAGCTGTGACTCATCTATTTGTCATTAGTGTGTTGTGGGCAGTGGTATCTATATATAGGTCATTGTACAGGAGGGGGGATAAGCTGTGACATCATCTATTGTCATAGTGATGTAATGATGGGTCAGTGTTATCTATATAGAGGTCATTGTACAGGGAGGGGGAGGGTATAAGCTGTATATCTCTATTGTGTCGTGGAAATTCGGTGCCTAGCGGGACTTAAAAACAGTGAACAAAAAGGGGTATTCAAGGAATTATTTTTTTTGTGACGCTGTAGAGAAAATTGTGGACATACACTAGAATGGAGAATTAAAATGCTACTAGACCTTTATCTAAATCTGTCTATTGATTTGTCCCTGTGGAGGAGACACAGCAGAAATGGCTGCTAGTCAAATATTCACACTCACATTTCCTGCACCTGCCCTGGGCAGGTCATGTGATCATCACTATGTTTGGCTGTAGTAGGTTTCAACGTTCCCATTATGGCCCAGGGTTGTGGTAAGACTTCATCTGAGTGAGCACCGGACATCGCTAGGTCAAAAATCTGGCACTCACCGTGTCAGCAGGATATTTTTTTCTGGCATTCTAACCACTCTCATAAACCATCTTGTGGCCCTCAAACATAGATCGTGATGAAAAAAGTTGCATTACTGCTTCCTTCCCCTGCGGTCCTGTAGCCTCTGGGAGGCTGCAGGCCTGTTATGATTCCATGTTATGATGCCATCCATTACTGCTGTGTCATAAATCTGCCACCAGTGGTTGAGGTGAGACATAATAGTAGGCTAAGGATGGGGGTGAACATGGGGGGTCAAACTGTGTGGTGCACATCACTCGGGGAATGTGTGAGGGCCATATTTGGGGATGTTTGAAACATTAATTGGGGGATGTTTGGGGAACATTATTGGGGAAGATGTGTGAGGAAGGGCATACTGGGGGTGATGTGTGAAGGACATACTGGTGGTGATGTGTGAGGGATCTTACTGGGGGCCTCTGTGAGTGACATTACCGAGGGAATTTGTGGGCACATTACTGAGAGCGGCTGGGGAGGACACAGCAAGGGGAAATTTGTGGGGGACATTACGAAAAGAGGCTGTGGGTGAACATTACTAGGGGGATGTGTAGGGCATTACTGTGGGGGCAAGATGGAGAGACAGATACTGTGATAGGCCTGGGGGGGTACCTTACGGGGGGCTTTGTGGGGGACATTACTGGGGAGAAGCTTGTGCGGGACATCATTCTGGAGCTGTGTAGGGACATTACTGGCCAGATGCTGTGGACATTACTCTCTACTTTCGGGGGCTCTTTGGGAACCTTAACTGGGTACTGGGGGCTGTGTGGACGGACATTACTGGATGTCGTGGTGAGTGCACACTACTGGGCCCGGGATGTGTGGGGGGGCGTTACTGGGTTGTGTGAGGGCATTTGCTGGAGAGCTGTGTGAGGGAAAATACTGGGGGTTGTGGTGTGACAATACTGGGGGGGATGGTGCGGACAGTAACTGGGGTTGTGTGAGGGACATTGCTGGAGATCTTGTTGAGGACATTACTCAGTGTCTGTGTAGGACATTTACTGGGAAGCTGTGTGGAGGACATTACTGGGGAGATGATTGGTGGCATTACTTACTGGGGGGTTGTTTTGGGGGGCACATTACTGGGGGATTGTGGGGGACATTACTGGGGGGCGTGTGGGCAATTATTGGTGAGCTGTGTGAGCACTTTACTGGGGTGCTGTGTGAGCATGTAACTGGGGGCTGGATGGACACATTACTGGGGGGCTGTGTGGGCACTTTACTGGGGGGCTGTGTGGGCACTTTACTGGGGGGCTGTGTGGGCACTTTACGGGGGGCTGTGTGGGGACATTACTACTACAGTTACTGGTGGTATGTGTTTGGGACTTACTGGAGGGCCGTGTGAGGGACACTACTGGGGGGATGTGTGGGGGACATCACTGGGAGGCAGTGTGGGGGACATTACTGGGGAATGTGTGTGGATATTACTGGGGGGCTGTGTGGGGGATGTTACTGGGGAGCTTGTGTGTGTACAATACTGGGGTGTTGGGCCACAACTTAGGGAGCTGTGTGAAGAGATTAAAGGGAGGCTGTGTGAGGACATTATGGTAGTGTGTCAGGGATATTACTGTAGAGCCGTGGTGGGGATTACTGGGGATGGCGTTTGGACATTTACCAGGGGGCTAATGTGAGGGACCTTACTGATGCTTTGTCCGGGACATTACTGGGGAGCTGTGTGGAGGACATTCCTGGGGGGATGCATGGGAACAGTCATGGGGGGTTGTTTGGTGGGCATTACTGTGGGGGATGTGGGGGACATTACTGGGGGGATATGTTGGGACATTATTCAGGGCTGTGTGAGGACATTACTTGGGTGTTCTGTGCATTTATAGGGGCATTGTGGTGTGGGACATTACTATGGGGCTGTGTGGGCACATTATGGTGAGCTAAGGGTCCAATTACTTGGGGGGATGTGGTGGGGGCGTTACTGAGGGCAGTGTGGGGGACATTCTGTAGGATGTTGTGTGGACACTACTGGAGGTGGCGTGTGACTGGACATTACTGGGGGCCTCTGTGAAGGGAAATTTACTGGGGGTTGTGTGTGGACAATAACTGGGGGGATTGTGGTGGGCACAACATTAGGGACTGTTGAAAACATTACGGGGGGCTTATGGACATTACTGGGTTGTTGTGTGGGGGGCATATCTGGGGTTTGTGTGAGGGACTTGTGGAGAGCTATGTGAAGGCATTACTGGGTGTCTGTGTGAGGGACCTTACTGGAAGCTCTGTGGAGACATTCTGTAGGGTTTGTTTGGAGGCATTACGGGGGAGATGTGTGGGGGACATTACTGAGGGATGTGTGAGCAAATTATTGGTGAGCTTGTGTGGTGAGGACTTTACTGGGGTCTTGTGTGAGCACCTTACTGGGGGCTGGATGGGCACATTACTGGGGGTTAATGGTTGGGGACATTACTGGGAGGAGTGGGGGACATTACTGGGGGGGTGGGGACAATTAACTGACACTGGGGGGGCTGTGTGAGGAAATAACTGGGGCTGGGTGAGGGAATTACTGGGGGCTGTGTAGGGAAATTACTGGGGGCTGTGTGGGGGCTTTACTGGGGGAGCTGGTGTTTGGGGACATACTCCTGGGGGGGCACAAATTAGGGGAGCTGTGTGTAGAGATAAGGGAGGCTAGTGAGGACAGTACTGGAGTTGTTTGTGGGGGACATACGGTGGATGCGTTGGGGACATTACTAGGGGGCTACTGGAGGGACAATTCACTGAGCGAGTGCTGTGTGGCAGGGGCATTACTGGTGGATCGTGTGGAGTACATTACTGGGATTTTGGATGGGATACTTGGGAACATTAATGGGGGGTTGTCTGGGGGTTATTACTGGGGGAGTGGTGGGGGACTTACGGGGGGGGCTATTGGAACTTACTGAGGGCTGTGTGAAGGGACATTATGTGGGGATGTGCATTTCTAGGGGCTGTTGTGGGACATTACTAGGGGCTGTGTTGGGTCACATATTGAGAGCTGTGTGAGGTACATTACTGGTGTGCTTTATCAGAAGACACTATTGTGGGGGCCGTGTGAGGACATCACTGGGGGCTGTGTAGAGCACATTACTGAGGACTGTGTTGAGCCTTACTGGGGGGGGCTGTTTTGGCACATTATTGGGGGCTGTTGGGCACATTACTAGGGCTGTTCCCTGTAGCACTAGGCTCCTTTATCTCATTAGCGGTTCTAGGAAAAGCATAGGATCTGTATAGCACATTGTAATTGTCAAAGCGATACGTGTTTTAACTGCCTCGTTTACTGCACCCTTATCTGCAGTGTATAGAATTTGATGTTTGTGTTTAGGCACAGTGTTGGTAATTGTAAGAGCGAAGACACTGACTCGTTAATTTGAATTTGATTTTAAAGGGTACACCTGTTGATAAATATGATACAATCTGTTCAACTCATGTCGTTCACCTATTAAAAAAATAAGACTGCACACGCCTTAAGGTACCTAACCACCAAATCACTATAAGGTAGATCAGGTGTAGGTGGTGGAACAATAGGGCGTAGATAGCCCTTTTAAGGGCTCAATCCTCACTGTCCCCACTATTTTTGGTTAACTTTTTTACCGATTTCTGCAATTTACCTTCTCTGACGGGCGACTGGGCGTGGAGTAGCCGCCTCTGCGGTTCACGAGGCAGGCTACTCAAGCGCCCCGTCGCCTCTTTTCCCCTTTCCCCCACCTCACCCCCCTTCGGGCTAAGAAGAGCAGGCCCATGCCCTGTTTCGTGAGCAAGTGAACCGGCTAGAGCGCGGGCCTGCCTCTCTGCGCCATGCAGGACGGCGCAGAGCGGCACGCGGCAGGTGCGCGCATAACTCCGGGACTGCGCCGCCCGAGATGTGGGTTAGAGGGGGAAAGAGGCTACCCGGCTGTTTGATAGCCGCCTCTCGTGAACCTCAGATGCGGGCCTACTCAGATCGGCTTAACAAAAATGTGTGGGGGACGTGAGTGATTAGCCCTTAAAAGGGCTATCTCACGTCCCAATTGTTCCACCCTACCCCCGATCTACTTTATAGGTGATTTGTGGTGGTGTGTTGCCCTTTTAAAAAATATTATGGTGCAGTTGTTTACTGCCAAAGTGAACATACAAGCCTTAGAGAAGCTCGATGATCGGACCCATAATGTAACAGAGATGTCTGTTTGTGATCTTCCACAGGAAGTAACCGGCTTGAAGAGGCGACATGGGGATGCAGGCCTAATGGAGAATATAGACACGTCACTTGCCGATCACTGATGTAGCAAGTAGGATTGTCTTTCTTAGTTTTCTGTAAGTTGTTTTTGCACAACACATGTGAGGGGTTCTGTACAGAGTGGGCCATACCGAAAGTGCTATATATTTGCATGGGCCCCGTGCCCAGGATCTTGTGACAACACCTCAGTATTCCGCATTGACATAATGGTGCACAGTTACCTTATCCCTTACACTACATTGTCGGGCGCCCGATATCCTGCATGTGTCGCTTCCCTGCTCTCCTCCTGTCGCAGATTCACACCGTTCTTCTTCTTGGTGCACTGTCTTGCGACACAGTTTAAATGTAAAATCTCCGCTCAGTCCCTGAATCAGTCGGATCGTCCCACTGTCCTTGCACGCCCTCTCCCCCCTATTTGTGTCACATGACAGCCGGTGGCGATGCGCCATAAATCGGATTCACGTGCTAAAAATCTCTGCTGAATGTGGCGCAACATGAGGAAAATCAATCTGATATCTCGGCATAGTGCACGTCGACGGACCCTATAATGAGGCCCCAAGTGCAGTGATGGCAGTTACACAACATTACTATGGTGGTATATAAATGCAAAAAAAAAATGAGGTCCACACAACAGGTTGACCACCCTTTATTCTGAAAATGGGCATCGGTGACTGGAGACCAGGAGAAGGCGTAGATACTTAATAGTTTTTTACTCCGTTATAACATAAGCGAGAACTCTGACTTGGGTGGTGCCAGTGGCGAGTTCATGCACGCCTGTAATAGAGACTGGCTGAATTGATGCATATCCAATTCTAAGCTAAATAATCGATGTGTACAAGCCCTGGACCGATGTTTACAACCCCATCGAGTTCTTAAGAACCTCAGTTTCTGTTATTGCGATAACCACTGTCTAAAATCTTCAGGGATTTCCGTATGGTCTGTGTGGTGCAAGTGACTGGCGTCAAGCAAATGTGTGTGCAATATATAAAAAAAGGGCTCGAACTTCGCAGGCAATCTACGGCCTGTAAGCTAACTTCCATTGTGGGGACAGTGTTGGAAGGGTTGTAAAAGACTATATATGGAGTATGTGACATCAAATAGTTATATAAGTGATACCGCAGGGTTTACTAAAATAGAAGTTGTCACAACTAACCTTATCTGCTTTTAATAAGAGGGGAGCGGTGTCTGGATGAGGAGCAGCTCTGGATATTGTGTTTCTTGGACTTTGCAAAGGCATTTGCACTGTCCCTCTGAGACCCTGATGGGGTAAAATGGGCTTTGTTTGGCAGAAATCATTTGCAATTGGATGAAAACGGCTGGAGGATCGTATCCAAGAGTTTGTGGTCATGTTCCTACCGGAATGGTCAACCAGTTAATGAGTGGTGTACCTCAGGTTCTGTGTTTGGCCCTCTACTATTTAATAGATATTATTATGATATAGAGGTAGAATGTAATGCACTGTGTCTATTTTTTTGGCAGATGACATACCAAACTGTGTATTGTGTAACAGTCTATGGAGGATGTTCAAGGCTGCAGGGGGACTTGGACAACTGACAATTTGGTCATCCACTTGGCAAATGAGTTTAATGTGATAAATGTTAATTTATTGCACCTGGGGGCCAATAATCCCAAAGGCAAAATATGGTCCTTGGGGCGTAATCTGCGGGGTGCACATTGTTTGAGAAGGACCTGGGGGACTATAGATCATAAATTCAAAGAAACATGCAATGGTCAATCAGCTGCCTCTAAAGCCTAATCTACAAAGATGGCATCAATTGTACAAGGTATGGAAGCCTAACCACTCTAAACTATATAAGGAAAATACAAGTCGTGATTTAAAACTTAGCTTTTACTGAAATGGTAAAAAATAACAAACAGTAATGTGGCTTCAAGAAGAGTTGTGTGACGCATGGTACCCCTCTGAAAAAGGAGACAATACAGGTGTGAACCTGGTGGCCCCTTTTGTGAAGTTCAAAAATCTGTATAAATCAGAAAGTGAAAGGGGAGCTCACCTTAGTGGCTACACATCTTGTAAAGTCGATGATCAAAATCTCACTCTGAACTCGGATGCCGTCCGTTGTGATGCCAATCAAGTCTCAGTGAGATGGTTACGGGCACCTTATTCCCTATAGAGTGCAGAAGTAAAGAAAAGAGATGGTGACGTGACTGTTGGCGTTAAGGCAAGGGTCAGAATGGCTTCCACTCTCTCCTGTTATTGCCCTATGTCCAAGGTCTAGAACACCCTGATTGCCCTAACCTCGGGGTTGTGGCCCAGATGGCCTCAGCCCCGACTGGAACCTTACCCTAGGTACTGGCCCTATTGTCGGACCTAGTCTAAAGGTGTGATCCAGTCAAGTGCAAGTTTAGTGCAACAGTTGTAATAGATAGTTTTGTAGATATAGTGCGGAGTATGTCAACGGGCTTATTGCGCAACCAATCCCGACAGGGCCTGTTTCACACCTTTTTGGGCTCATCAGGGGATAGTTAGGTTTCGCCTTTTAGAAAACCCTTGCACTAATGTAATGGTGCAGGATATTATGAAGATTTCCTTTGGTAGGTAAAGGAGTTGGTCTTCGGGAGAGATGGTTAGGTAATGTGGTGTTGCGGGGTGCAGATAACTAAGCCCCGTTCGGCAGCTGGCAACCAGTGCACTGGTTGCCAGCTGCGAACGGGGCTTAGTTTATCTGCACCCCCGCAACACCACATTACCTAACCATCTCTCCCGAAGACCAACTCCTTTACCTACCAAAGGAAATCTTCATAATCCCTGCACCATTCATTAGTGCAAGGGTTTTCTAAAAGGCGAACCTAACTATCCCCTGATGAGCCTCAAAAGGTGAAACAGGCCCTGTCGGGATTTGTGTTGCGGCAACGCCCGTTACATACTCGCACTATATCTACAAACCCTATCTATTACAACTGTTGCACTAAACTTGCACTTGACTGGGATCACACCTTTATGACTATGTCCGACAATAGGGCCAGTTACCTAGGGGTAAGGTTCCAGTCGGGCTGAGGCCATCTAGGGCCACAACCCCGAGTTAGGTCAATCAGGGTGTTTCTAGACCTTGGACATAGGCAATAACGGGAGAGTGGAGCCATTCTGACCCTTGCCTCTAACGCCAACAGTCACGTCACCCTCATTCTTTCTTTACTTCTGCACTTATATGGACATAAGGTGCCCGAACCATCTCACTGAGACTTGATTGCATCACCACGGACGAGCACCGAGTTCAGAGTGTAGATTTTGATCATCGACTTACAGATTGTTAGCCCACTAAGGTGACTCCCCTTTCACTTTCTGATTTATACAGATTTTTGAACTTCACAAAAGGGGCCACCAGGTTCACACCTGTATTGTCTCTCTTTTTCAGATGGGTACCATGCGTTCACACAACTCTTCTTGAAGCCACATTACTGTTTGTTTATTTTTTACCATTTCAGTAAAAGCTAAGTTTTAAATCACGACTTGTATTTGCCTCTAAAGCTAGTAGGATCATGTCATGTATCAAAAGTGGTATGGACTCTCGTGATAGGGATGTAATATTACCACTATACAAGGCACTGGTTCGGCCACACCTGGAATATGCTGTCCAGTTCTGGGCACCGGTCCATAAAAAGGATGCCCTGGAGCTGGAAAGGGTTCAACGTAGAGCCACAAAACTGATAAGGGGTATGGAGAGTCTTAGTTATGAGGAAAGATTAAAACAACTAGATTTATTTAGTCTGGAAAAGAGACGACTACAAGGGACATGATTAATTTATATAAATATATGAATGGTCCATACAAAAAATATGGTGGTAAATTGTTCCAGATTAAATCAAATCAAAAGACGAGGGGGCACTGTCTCCGTTTAGAGAAACCAAGGTTTAATCACCGGAGGCGACAGGGCTTTTTTACTATGAGAACTGTCAATCTGTGGAATAGCCTGCCTCAGGAGCTGGTCACAGTAGGGACAGCAGAGAGCTTCAAGAAGGGTCTAGATGCCTTTTTACACCTAAATAACATTGATTGTTATGCTATATAGGATTGTTTCCCCTAAATCCCTTCCTCATCCAATCCCTACCCTTCCTTGGTTGAACTTGATGGACAAGTGTCTTTTTTCAACCGTATAAACTATGAAACTATGAAGAGAGCAGGACAGTCTGTTACATCATCACTGGGAGCAGAGCATAAGAGCATAATCCTGACACAGGATCTGCTAAAAAAGAAAATTATAATCATGCCCTCACCATCTCCCTCTACCTCTCTCTCCCATGCTGCGGGGGCGCGCATAGTTAGAAGCCCAGAGCACCAGACATCTTGTCACAACGCTCCGTGCTGCTAATTATGAATTTCTTTTTTAGGTGATCCTGGGGTGTCAAGAATAGAGAAGACCAGCGTTGGGATTGTGATGAAGAGGAGAGTAGGTAAAAGTATGTTCATCTGTTTTTACGTTCTAACTGGCAGATTTCCTTTAATTTACACATTCAGATGTGTCATTCTTTATAGATGCCGAATAGTAACTCACATTAGTGTCAAAAACACTAAAAATAAGGCAAAAGAGTAAAAAGAATAATGAAGATTTGTTACATAAGTACAAGTGGTAGATCCGGCATGCACCTAACAATTGTTAGTAACAGCCAGAGCTTCATTCGTTTCTCTGCAGAGAGCTTGTGTGTCAATAATAGTTTTGGATGCACCATCAAGAGGTAAGTCAGAACTGTGATGCACCGTTATGGTGTTTGCTTTGTAGAAGAAATATTTGCCTTTGCTATATAATTGCCTCACCTTTTCCAGGGCCGGCCCATCTCTAGACACACGAGTTATATAAGCAGTGGGAAAAAAATTCAGACTTATTTAACTTGGAACCAAAATAATCAGATGACAAAGTGTCTTATTCTCACATTTATTTTCATGATCTTAACAGCTGGCATTCATACAATTCCAAGTCTCCATAGAGCATACCTATGCATGAAGTGAACCTGTACGTCTTGTTGCTTAGGGGGATGTAGGGCTGAGCCCTCTTCACACTCACCGGGTGTTTGCTTTACAATAAAGCAAAAACCCATTGCTAGCACCGACCGCGGGTGTTAACCCTTTGATCGCGTATTCGCGTGGGTGCTGCCATCTTGGCTCCGATCATCGCTCCCCATGACGTCATCATGGAGTGGTGATCCGTTGCCATGACGTGACATGAGTTTATCAAGTTTTAGGCTATTACAGTGTGCACATTGTAATAGATGATGTGCAAAATCCCCATATACTGCCATAATGTAGTATGGCAATATATGGTATGATCAATCAGACAACCTAGGGTTAAAGTACCATAGGGAGTCTGAAAAATAGTAAAAAAAAAAATTATATTAAAAAACCTAAAGATTCAAATCCCCCCCCCCCCTTTCCCTAGAAGTCATATAAATAAACAGTAAAAATCATAAACACATTGGGGCTTATTTACTAATGGTCCGTTGGACGCACTCTCGCTGGGTTTCCCAGCGATATTCGTTTTTTCACCGATTTTGGCGCATGCAACCAGATTTTGGTGCATCGCACTGGCGGACCGGCGTACAACCCGACAAACCGCGGAATTTAAAAACGCGATTGTGTCGCAAGATTAAGCACTCACATGCACCAGGAAGAAGAAGGTGAACTCCAGTGGACCTCGGTGGGTTCTTCATGAATTGCGCCGGACCCGAATCCTCGCCGGACAACGCGCCGCGGGATCGTGGCAGGACTGGGTAAGTAAATCTGCCCCACTAGGTATTTCCGCCTCCGAAAATGCCCGATCTATCAAAATATAATAACTGTTTTTCACTGCATTTAAAGGGGTATTCTCGTCTGGACATTCACATTCAGTTTCATTAATCTTCCCTGTATAAACATTTCTTCAATTGGATGTTATTAAAAAAAATTTCCTGTGTGAATTTCTCATAAATGTAGCCATGTTGACCCTCAGAAACGAGATGGCTTCCTCGGATACGACCACCTGACATTTTGGCAGCAGTGGCCAGACATGCGACATTGAGTCCTGCCTGACCTCCTGGATTAAGCGATCATTACCACACGCCGGCTGGGACATACAGTAACTCCCGGACATTTCATATACAAAAACTTTTTGTTTATTTGTGCAATCCCTCCAGCAGAGGTAGTCATATCCGAGGAAGCTATTTCTACATTTATGGGAAATTATCTTCACACAGGAACATTTTTTTTTAATAACATCTAATTGAAGAAATGTTTACATACGGCAAATTAATCAAACTGAATGTGAGTGCCCAGACGAGAATACCCCTTTAACTTTGTAATGGAAAATAGCACCCAAATTTGCAAATGGACCTTTTTTGCCATTTTGAACAATATACAAAGTTCAATAAAAAGTGATCAAAAGGTTGCACAGTCCTAACTATGGAAGCATTAAAAACCTAATCAAAAGTCGCAAAAAATGACACCCCCCACAGCTCCATACACCGAAGTATGAAAAAGTTATTAGCACCAGAAGACGACAAAATGAAGAATTTTTTTTGTACAGGAGGTTTTAATTTTTGTACATGAAAACATTATAAAACCTATACAAATTTGTTATCTCAGTGATTGTACCGACCCAATTACAGGTAGTCCCCGGGTTACATACAAGATAGGGTCCGGAGGTTTGTTCTTAAGTTGAATTTGTATGCAAGTCGAAACTGTATAGTTTATAGACAAGTTCTAGACAAATTTTTCTCTTTTGCCACAGTGACAATTGGAGTTTCAAAATTTTTGCTGTAAATGGACCAAGAATGATCAATAAAGCTTCATTAATGACACTTTACAGCTGATTATTACAGTCTGGGACTATGGTAAAGCATCCAGAGAGCTTCACCAAAGGTCACAGTGGGCAGAGGGGTCCATCTGTAACTATGGGGTGTCCTTAAGTAGGGGACCGCCTGTAATAAAGTAGACATGTCATATGGGGCGCACAGTGTAAGCCGTAAAATCCAAGCCCACAAGAAATGTCGCAAATGCGTTTTTTCATCATTTGCACTGCATTCAGAATTTTTTTCATGCTTTCCAGTATACGGCATAGATTATTAAATACCGTCACTATGAAGTGTAATTTGTTACACAGAAAACCTGTACACAGCTCTTTAAATGGAAAAATAAAAAAGTTATAGATTTTTGAAGGTGGGGAGTGAAAAATAAAGACGCAAAAACGAAAAAGGGCCTGGTCCTTAAGGGGTTAAGAAACCCATAGAACCTCTTAACAAATGTGTACTAAATTGTTGACAAGATTTTGTGCAATTACAATAGAGGTAAAAAAAAAAAAAACACAATTTACTCTAATTATTAATATTAAGCCATATCTCTACTACCAGCTCACTTGCCCCCAGCTGTATATGCGCCTGACCAGGACCCAACATGTAGACTTCCCCACCTCCTGAGATCATTGTTCCCAGGAATTCCCATCTCTCTGTTAATCTAACTATTCGGGGGATTGCACAAACCCCATGGTGCAAGTTCCCCCATATCAACACCTCCTTTTTGCCCCCAAGAGCCCCTCCTATATCAGCCATGACACCGTGTGGGATGACCTCACACACGGCTGTCCCGCCACACCCTCAATGCCTTCTCCGCTCCTTTCTGTATACCCAGTAACCATAAATCCAGGCCCACATCGGTCAGGTGTACCTCATCCTCTCGTAAATACAACCCTTGCCCTCCTTCCAACTCCGTGTGCCATATCACAATGCCCCCGTTTCATACTATAAACCGGCCTATCGTTTTGTTAACCTTAACCCTTGCTCTATTTAAATTCCTCACCGACCGAGCCTGCCGCCACTTTGCCCTCGCCAATATCGGAGACCAGACCACCAAGAAACCGGGAAAGGAAACCAACAGCCGCAAAATACCCAACTTGATATCTCGCATCAATGACCATTAAGCTCTCAATCCCATGTCATTTCCTCTCGCGTGAATGACTACCACATCCGGAGGTCTATCCATTCCCGCGTGGTAGTGAGTATCGGGAAACAATTTTGACCATACCATCCCGCGAACACCTATGCGCCTCAAACCTGGAAAAACCTAGCTGGTGGCCGGCTGGTCGTACATCCGCTCGCTGGGCTCCCAAGTACACATAGGAGTGGCCGACGATCCAAATCAGGCACGAAGGGGCACCTAAACCAAAGAAACAGATAACAAGTTAACGTGTCCAATTATAAATCCTCCCCATACCACTCAACTTGTATTGCTTCATACCACCTGGCCACCACCCATGAGCCGACTCGACTCTGTCCAACAAGTGCGGGCGAATATATATGATCCCTCAGCCCCCAAACGCACTGCCTCCGTAGCTGCTCCAATCCGAAAAGAATGGGATGAGTATTCACTGGCCACCAAACCCACTTTCCCCATCACCTTCCGAAAAAACCTGCACAAACTGGAACCATGACAGATAGTCACCATCGCTGTGGACCAGCAGCGGACCCCCTTCCCCTGATCGAACTGCCATAAATTCCTTAAAACATTGTACAGAACACACCGACATCTCCGAGCAAGCGGCCAAACATAACAATTTACCCTGTCCCAACTGATCCGTTTTGGAATGCCGTATGCAACATTCCAAAATACCCCCCACCTTCACCACATTCGACACCATCAGGAAAGCTGACCACTGCTAGGAAAGCTGACCAACAGATGATATAGTGTGTGGGAGACTATTATAGCCACAACTCCCTTAAGTACACTCACCGGCCACTTTATTAGGCACACCATGCTAGTAACGGGTTGGACCCCCTTTTGCATTCAGAGCTGCCTCAATTCTTAGTGGCATAGGTGCTGGAAGCATTCCTCAGAGAGGTCATGTTTCATGCTAACAGCTGTTTACCCCTAAATAAGTGTCTGAAATCTGATTACTAAAGTGCCTGTACAGTGCAAATGAGTACAAATTAGAAACCAAAGTATGTAATGCCTGCAGTACAGATCCAGCAACAATTGATAAAGGACAAGTGTCCACAAGAATAATAAGAAAAGATATCACCAATGTTGTAAGGGGTAGGAGCCTGGCACCCAAACGCCCCACGCGTTCCGCTGCCTTGTGTATATTATATACAATATTCAATGTAATGTAAATGGGTCTCACCTGTGTGCGTGGAAACACTCGCCATTGTAAGTGTCGAGCGTCTCCGGAGGTCTGCGCATGCGCCGGGCCAAGTCTCGCGAGACAGACACAATCCTCCACCTCCTGCTTGTATCTGTCTTGCGTCTCCAGACCGCCCCATCACAGATTCCTCGACATGACGCGTGTCCATGGCAACTGTACTGCTCAAAGTAATCTAGGTGGTGATCAATGTAAGGAAATGATATATGCAGGGGGAAACATCGTGACTAGAGATGAGCGAACATACTCATCCGAGCTTGATGCTCGTTCCAGCATTAGCGTACTCGAAACTGCTCGTTGCTCGGACGAATACTTCGCCCGCTCGAGAAAATGGCATATCCCACCGTTGTGATTTTTGGCGGCCAGAAACAGAGCCAATCACAAGCCAGGAGGCTCTGCACTCCACCCAGCATGACGTGGTACCCGTACCCAGCAGTGGTTGGCTGGCCTGATCAGGTGACCCTGGAATAGACTAGCCCCTGCCAGCGCTGCTCGGATTATTCTCTGTCTGGATGCCGCTAGGGAGAGAGCTGCTGCTGGTCAGGGAAAGCGTTAGGGTGTTCTATTAGAATAGTGTTAGGCAGGAGTGATTCTACAAGAACCCACCAGCCCTTCTTAGGGCTACAATAACGTTTTATTTTACTTTTTTTTGGTTTGCCTGTGGCTGGGCTTGCTGCCATTAGTAGTGCAGCTAGTACCATATTGTGAGGAATTTGCAGGGAGACTTGCGACCGTTGTGTTTAGCTCTTAGTGACACACATATCCACCTCAAACACCGAAGTGGGACAATTTATTAGGGGTTTGATTTGAATTAGGCACAGCCTGCTGATTTATTTTTTTTTACGTTTATTTTTTTTTATAACTCAAAGTAATCTGGCATAGCAGTGTGCTCTCAGTGTAGGCTAGAAAATAGCCATAGGAGAACCCCAATGGCTTACTTAGGCCTACAATAGCGTTATATTTTACTTTTTTTTGTTTGCTTGTGGCTGGGCTTGCTGGCATTAGTAGTGCAGCTAGTACCATATTGTGAGAAATTTGCTGGGAGACTTGCGACCGTTGTGTTTAGCTCTTAGCTCAAACACCGAAGTGGGACAATTTATTAGGGGTTTGATTTGAATTAGGCACAGTCTTCTGATTTATTTTTTTTTACGTTTATTTCTTTTTATAACTCAAAGTCATCAGGCACAGCACAAAATCCAGTTGTGTGCTGTCAGTGTAGGTTAGAAACTAGCCATAGCAATAGGATAGCATCGTTTTGTTTAAAAAAAATAAAATAAATAAACACAAAAAAAAAATTAAAAGTTTACACTTTAATTTGGAAAATGTTTAACCCGAGGGCTAGGGGTAGAGGACGAGGGCGTGGACGTGGGCGTCCAACTACTGCAGGAGTCAGAGGCCGTGGTCCTGGGCGGGGTGAGACACCACCTGCTGATGAGGGAGCAGGGGAACGCCGCAGAGCTACACTCCCTAGTTTCATCATGTCTCAATTTACTGGGACTCGTGGTAGAGCACTGTTGAGGCCAGAACAGTGCGAAGAGGTGATGTCGTGGATTGCGGACAATGCTTCTAGCCATTTGTCCACCAGTCAGTCTTCCACGCAGTCCACCCATGTCACCGAAATCAGCACTCCTCCAGCTCCTCCACCATAGCCTCCTTCCCCCCAGTCTGCCCTCTCCCAGCAAAATTTGGTATTTGAACCGGCATACTCTGAGGAACTGTTTTCTGGAGCCTTCCCACAGTCACAAACCACTCCGGTTGCTGCTGAGCTATTTTCCGATGCCCAGGTTTTCCAACGGTCGCAGTCTATGGGTGATGATGACATTATTGACTTTCAGAAGTCTGGAGGTTCTTTAAAGAAACACCGGATGACCGACGGACTGTGGTGTGCAACCTGTGCCAAACCAGGATCAGCAGGGGTTCCACCACTACTAGCTTAACTACCACCAGTATGCGCAGGCATATGAATGCTAAACACCCCACTCAATGGCACCAAGCCCGTTCACCTCCGGCCGGGCACACCACTGCTCCTTCCCCTGTGTCATCTGCTAGTCAGCCCCCTGCCCAGGACCCCAGCCCAAACACCTCCCGTGCGAAAACCCCATCTTCGCCTCCACGATCCTCCACAGCATCCACCAGCGTTCAGCTCTCCATACCCCAGACGCTGGAGCGGAAACGGAAATATAGTGCAACCCACCCACACGCCCAAGCCCTCAACGTCCACATCTCCAAACTGCTTAGCCTGGAGATGCTGCCCTATAGGCTGGTAGAGACCGAGGCCTTTCGAAACCTCATGGCGGCGGCCGCCCCTCGGTATTCGGTCCCCAGCCACCACTACTTTTCCCGATGTGCCGTCCCAGCCCTGCACAAGCACGTGTCAGATAACATCATCCGTGCCCTGACCAACGCTGTTTCTGACAAGGTCCACCTGACCACGGACACGTGGACGAGTGCTGCCGGGCAGGGCCACTGTGTATCGCTGACGGCACATTGGGTTAACTTGGTGGAGGCTGGGACCGAGTCTGACCCTGGGGCTGGTCATGTACTGCCGACGCCAAGGATTGCGGGGCCTACCTCGGTCCAGGTCTCAAAGGCCTAATATGCCTCCTCCTCCTCCCTCCCCTCCTTCACCTCCTCCTCCGAATTACCATCCGTGGGCATGGCGCCATCAGTCGGTAGCTCTAGGCACAGCAGCAGTGCCATCGCTAAGCGAAAGCAGGCGGTGCTCAAACTGCTGAGTCTAGGCGATAAAAGGCACACCGCCCAAGAGCTATTACAGGGCAACACGGCGCAGACTGATCTGTGGCTGGCACCGCTGAACCTGAAGCCAGGCATGGTTGTGTGTGACAACGGCCGTAACCTGGTGGCGGCTCTGCAACTTGGCAGACTGACACATGTGCCATGCCTGGACCATGTGTTAAATCTCATAGTTCAGCGTTTCCTCAAGACATACCCCAATCTGTCTGATTTGCTCACGAAGGTGCGCCGCATCTGTGCGCATTTCAGGAAGTCCAGCACAGATGCTGCCACTCTCAGGGCAGCGCAGCGCCGCCTCCAACTGCCCGCTCACCGACTGTTGTGCGACGTGCTCACGAGGTGGAATTCAACATTAACCATGTTATCCAGAGTTTACCAGCAGCGCAGAGCGATTGTAGACTGGCAGATGTCAACTTCCACCAGAACTGGTAGTCAGGTCAGTCAGCTTCCTCAAGTCTACAATGAGGAGTGGACGTGGATGTCTGATATCTGTCAGGTGCTGAGTAACTTTGAGGAGTCAACACAGATGGTCAGTGGCGATGCCGCCATCATCAGCCTCACCATCCCGCTGCTTGGCCTGTTGAAAAACTCTCTGGTCAGCATGAAGTCGGAAGCTTTGCGCTCCTCACAAGAGACGGGGGAAGAAGATTCCCTTGTTGATAGCCAAAGCACCCTTAGGTCTGTTTCTCAGCGCATATCGGAGGAGGTGGAGGAGGATGAGGAGGAAGAGGAGGAGAATGTTGGCGAGACACAAGAGGGGACCATTGTTGAGTCCTTCACTGTTCAGCGTGTATGGGCAGAAGAAGAGGAGTTGGAGGAGTTGGAGGAGGAGGAAATGGACAGTCAGGCCAGTGAGGGGAGTGAATTCTTACGCGTTGGTACTCTGGCGCATATGGCAGATTTCATGCTAGGCTGCCTATCCCGTGACCCTCGCGTTCAAAGAATTTATTCCAGCACCGATTACTGGGTGTTCACTCTCCTGGACCCACGGTACAAGCAAAATCTTTCCACTCTCATCCCTGGAGAGGAAAGGAGTGTGAGAATGCATGAATACCAGCAGGCCCTGGTGCACAAGCTGAAACAGTATTTCCCTTCTGACAGCGCTAGCGGCAGAGTGCGTAGTTCTGCGGGACAAGTAGCGAGGGAGAGTAGGCGAGCAGGCAGCTTGTCCAGCACTGGCAGGGGTACGCTTTACAAGGCCTTTCCCAGTTTTATGTCACCCCAGCAAGACACTGTCACTTTTCCCCAGTCTCGGCAGAGTAGGGCTGATCTTTACACAAAGATGGTGAGGGAGGACGTAGCTGATCATACCATTGTCCTAAATGATCACACAGCTTCCTACCACCTACCCGGTCCTCTGTTTTAAGCAATTTTTGGGAGTGCCACATACAGGCACTCAATCTATTTAATTTTTCTGGAGGACCACCTACCTGCTCCTCTGGTTTGAAAACTTTTTTGGACTGCCACATACAGGCACTCAATTTATTTAATTTTTCTGGAGGACCACCTACCTGCTCCTCTGGTTTGAAAACTTTTTTGGACTGCCACATCTGTATGTGGCACTCTCCAAATTAAATTGTCTCCATAGCAGCCTCCACATGTCGTCTTTTTAGCTGCCTCCACACGTTGTCTCCATTGCTACCTCCACACGTCATCACCATAGCTGCCTCCAAAAGTCGTCCATATAGCTGCCTCCATACATGGTCTCCTTATCAAACGAACTGTGTCAGGCAGAATTTTGGGTTGTTTTCATGGCTTCCACATCAAACTTGTTAACTTTGTCGCCACCCTGCTGTGTAATCCACAAAATATACTGGCAAACTTTTATCATTTACCAATATTAATTCAGCGCTTCTTGCGCATCTGTTTACATTCCCCTCACCCGCCATAACCCAAACTTATAAGAACGCTACTACACTTTATCTTATACAAAAGTTTCTTAGAAGTGCTGTTTGGGGAGTAGCCGAGAGACAGGGGCTTGGATAGGCGAAAGCTCGCCTGGCAGCGGAGCGCCAGCTCCATCCCAAGATCCAACTAACATAGTTTTAACTGCAGCACCTTTAATCTACTACTAGTTCACTGCCTCCATACATCGCCCCCTTATCAAACGAGCTGTGTCAGGCAGAATTTTCAGGTGTTTCACCAGATACATAGTGGAACTCGGCCCATCTGTCGCCGCCATGCTGAAGACCTGAAGTTGCAATCATAGCAGCGCAATATGGATGCCCCATACTGTCGCTCTTAATCATGGAACCATTTCCGTAAAAACAATTAAAAATAGAACCACTATGCTATTCCATTATTCCTAGGTGAAATATTCAAACGACCCTGCTTTGAAAATTATAATTTTTTCAAAGTAAACGCTTCTGGCCCCCAGGCCCATTTTGGGTGTGGTGGAGCCGAGAGACAGGGGCTTTGACAGGCGAAAGCTCGCCTGGCAGTGGACCGCCAGCTCCATCCCAAGATTAGGCAGCCTCAGAGGCATCCATGCAAGCTGCGCCTGCTGTTTCCTGTCCATTTTGCCTCCACGATCCTCCACAGCGTCCACCATTGTCTCATTTCAACTCTCTATACCCCAGACGCTGGAGCACGAGAGGATATGCAGCACATCATCCCCTTATCAAACGAGATGTGTCGGGCAGAATTTTCAGGTGTTTCACCAGATACATAGTGGAACTCGGCCCATCTGTCGGCGCCATGCTGGAGACCTGAAGTTGCAATCATAGCACCGCAATATGGATGCCCCATACTGTCGCTCTTAATCATGGAAGTCGTCTCCATGGCTGCCTCCACATGTTGTCCCCTCATCAAAAGAGCTGTGTCAGGCTCATTTTTCGGGTGTTTCACCAGATACGTTATGGAACTTGGTCACTATGTCGCCACCATGCTGTGTTATCGACTAAATATACCGTCAACCTTTTGTATATATAGGAAATCATTTCAGCGCTTCTTGCTCACCTCCTTTGGTGAAGCCTGAGTCCATTTAGGGTATGTCGCCATGACATTCTCTAGCCTGCCACTGCTGCCGCTGCATGCCGTCCCCTATAGTGTCAGGGTCTATTATTGTATGTTTTAGATGCTATCTAGCCTCATTCGGTCACTCTGTCATGGCCATGCTGTTGCCCATAATTTTGGCATAATGGTACGATTAAGCAGCCTCGAGGCATCCATGCATGCTGCCCATGCTGTTTCCGTCCTTTCCGTGGTGTTTCCATCCTTTTTGAGGTTCCCAGGTGTTGGCCAAGCTTCCCTGTGCAGAGCCTTGGTCCCCTTGAAAAAATGCTCGAGTCTCCCATTGACTTCAATGGGTCTCGTTATTCGAGACGAGCACTCGAGCATCTGGAAAAGTTTGTCTTGAATAACGAGTACTCGAGCATTTTAGTGCTCGCTCATCTCTAATCGTGACGTAAGATGTACAAGAGTGCACAAAGCATTAAGAAAATTTAGTTGTAGCACATATGGTGCTCGAATCAAGTTGTAATAGTCGAGCAGGTAATATATACTGAGAAGAAAAAACGTGTGCTACACTGGACCAAAATTCAATTTTTAATACAATCCAATCTTTATTCCAAAATATCAAAAATACACAACAATTTGATAAAACCAATTAAAAATGTCAGAAAGAACACAGGGTGGAGTGGGCCAATGGCTCTACTCCATCCACCACCCCTATCCACGAGGTTATGGGCAAAATACAGAAGTCAAGTAGATGTCAGGGTATACAATTCAATGCGTATCATGGCTAGAATGAACAAGTACAAAAGATGTAAACATCCCACTAGTACATAGCTGAAAATACAATTGACATGGAATCACCTGCCAACAAAACATACAAAGTATTTAGACATGTGCAATATAATCCAATGTATAAATAAACCGGGTACAACTGGGCCTGGCCAAGCACACAGGTATACCCATACACAAACCTAAGCCACCATGCGCACCATACACTGAACAGGTGGTAGGGGTGGGAGGCTCCCCACGCGTATCGTCGCTGTGAAGCGACTTCCTCAGGGGTGGATGGAGTAGAGCCATTGGCCCACTCCACCCTGTGTTCTTTCTGTGGGGGGGGGGGGGGTGGGGGGGGGGGGGGGGGGGGGGGGAAAGAGGGGCTTTGGACAGGCGAAAGCTCGCCTGGCAGTGGACCGCCAAGCTCCATCCCCAGTTTAGGCAGCCTCGAGGCATCCATGCATGCTGCGCCTGCGTTCATGTCAATTGCCTTCCACATCCTCCACAGCGTCCACCATTGTCTCACCCCTTTCAACTCTATATACCCCAGGACGCTGGAGCACGAGAGGATATGCAGCACAATCATTTCCCCTTATCAAAAGAGATTGTGACGGGCAGAATTTGTCAGGTTGTTTCACCAGATACATAGGTGGAACTAGCCCATCTGTCGAGCGCCATGCTGGAGACATGAGTTGCAATTCAAGCACCGCAATATAGGATTGCCCATACTGTAGCTCTTAATCATGGAAGTCGTTCCCATGGCTGCCTCCACATGTTGTCACCTCATCAAAAAGCTGTGTCAGGCTCAGTTTTCGGGGTTCACCAGATACGTTATGGAACTTGGGTTAACTATGGCGCCACCATGCTGTGTTATCGACTAAATATTACCGTAACTTTGTATATATAGGAAATCATTTCAGCGGCTTCTTGCTCACCTCCTTTGGTGAAGCCACTGATGAGTCCATTTAGGTGTATGTCGCCCACATGACATGCTCTAGCCTGCACACTGATGCCGCTGCATGCCGTCCACTATAGTGTAGGGTCTATTATTGATATGTTTTAGATGCTATCTAGCCTTCATTCGGCACTCTGTCAGGCCATGTTGTTGCCCATAATTTGGATAAATGGTACGAGTAAGCAGCTCAGAGGCATCCATGCATGCTGCCCTAGCTGTTCGTCCATTTCGTGGTGTGTCCATCTTTTCTGAGGTTCCAAGGGTTTGGCCAAGATCCCTGTGCAGCCGTGGTTCCCCTTGGGGAAAAATATAGAGTCTCCATGACTTCAATGGGTTGTTATTCGAGACGAGCACTCGAGCATCTGGAAAGTTTGTCTTGAATAAGAGAGTACTCGGAGCATTTAGTGCTCGCTCATCGCAATCGTGACGTAAGATGTACAAGAGTGCCACAAAGCATTAAGAAAGAAAATTATGTTTGTAGCACATATGGTGCTCGAATCAAGTTGTAATCGTCGCAGCAGGTAATATAACTGAGAAGAAAAAACGTGTTTGTGTACACTGGGACCAAAATTCAATTTTTAATACATCCAATCTTTATCCAAAATATCAAAAATACACAAACAAGTTGATTAAAACCAATTTAAAAAATGTCAGAAAAGAAAACAGGGTGGAGTGGGCAGGGCTTCTACTCATCCACACCCCTATCACGAGTGTATGGGCAAAATACAAGAAGTCAAGTAGATGTCACGGTATACAATGCAATGAGGATCAGTGGCTAGAAGAACAAGTTACAAAAAGATTGAAACACCCACTAGTTACATAGCTGAAAATACAATGACATGGATCACCTGCCAACAAAACATTACAAGTATTAGACATGTGGCAATATAAAAATCCCCCAAAAAAAAGGTATAAAGTGAAAACCGGGGTAAACTGGGACTGGGCCAAGCACAACAGGTATACCCTACACAAACATAAGGCCACCATGCCGCACCATACACGGAACAGGTGGAGGGGTGGGTTGGGCTCCCCACGACGTATCGTCGCTGTGAAGCGGACTTCCTCAGGGGTGGATGGAAGTAGAGCATTGGGCCCAATCCCACCCTGTGTTCTTTCTGACATTTTAATTGGTTTTATCAAATTGTGTGTATTTTTGATATTTTTGGAATAAAGATGGATTTTGTATAAAAATGAATTTTGGTCCAGTGTAGCACATGTCTTTTATTTAGTAATATATAGTCTCCTATTGTGTGCGGGACCAGTATATTACTCTAGCTGTGCACGCCCCACGTCTGTTTAGGGAGTGAGCAGTAGGGATCTAATCTGCCATGCAGTGGGGAGAGCAATATGAGTTAAACCTATGAAAACTATGAATGGACTTAATGGAAAGCTGGAAGCATAGTGGTATGGTGGTAAGTATATTAGATGGAACATGAGACAATTATGAACTTTTAAAAAAAAAATTTTATAATATTACTTATATTGTGTAGATAGAATATTGCATAATGAGGGAAAAAAGAGCTAAACACCAGCTGAAACAGAGTGATCACAAATTAACGTAATTAATTAAAGGAAAAGTGTGCAGCTTAATTAAACAAGTCCATATTATGATGTTCATTTTCTCTTTTCATTTTTTTCTTTTTCTTTTACTCATTTTTATTTGTATCCAACTTAGAGGTATTCATGGAACGAAGGAGATATTAGCATAACTTGAGGGTGTCGATATCTTTGAAGTTGCCCTGGCTAATCTGTGCAAGGGGGGGAATTATCAGTTGGTGGTTGATCTAATAGGACTGAGGTCCAACTCCAACAATCAGCAGCCTGAGGAAGTGGTTGATGCAGTTAAGGGTGAATTATACATCTAAAAAAATCAAACAAAACGTGAAAAAACTGTGCAATTTCAACACAATGTGATGTATATGTTCAACTGGGAAGTAATTGCATGAATATCCGATTCATAAAAAAAGTCAGATTCCGGGATATCTTGTCTATATTAATTTATTATGGTATCATATACACTTGTGTTGTGATTTTTTCTAAAGAAAAAGTAGTCATATGTCAGTCAACATAGGGTATGCATGCTACCTGCATCTAAATATTACCACATACCTGTTATAGAATCCAGTGAAAGAGCCATTCTCATTGAGTCTTTGAGGGTGCAATGTTTGCAACTCATAGATCCACCTAGATCTTTTGGTAACAAGGGGGTGTGACATTCCCACTCTAATGTTCATCCCAATTTTTTCCATGCCATAGATCTTGACATTTTGGTAGAGGTGTGGTGATGTTCTAGAACGGCATGGCCACCGACGTCAAGTCTTGTCCTGTTTTAAAGTTTCTTTTTGAGATATGATGGGAGAAATGTGCTGTATCCGCATCTTCAGGGGTTGGGATGTATGCCTACATAAAGTTTGGGGGGTATGACCATTTAATGGCATAGATAACATTTTTGTTTTACAATTTTGCTTTATAGTGTTTGCCCAGTACTGAATTAAACAAATGTTTCTGTGTTTGCCATGGTATTGGCATATGGTTGATCTCCAAATGCAAAAAGTACCCTTAAACGGGTGGACCCCATATTTGTGCTGAAGCAGGCTGAACAAAAGTGGCTTCTCGTAAGCAAATTGAGATTTTTTGCTCTCTCGCGTCAGTGCAGCTTGGTGCTGATAAACTCCTGTAGTTGGAGGTTCGCTTCGTGGAGTATATTCCAGTGTTACTAGATACGATAGGAGTCCGGCCAATGATTGTTGTAGGTTGTGATTAATCTGACCTGGTTGTGGTTCCATTGGGGTAGGAAGTTCCTTCTCTTTCTTGACCTGGCTACGCATATAGGCTCGGGATATTGATTCCTGGGTAGCCCTTGCTCTGAGTCTCTAAGTTAGTTGGTCTCTGGCATAGTTGTTTGAAGTTGGTAGTTGGTAAGTTCTAGAGATGAGCGGCACTAAAAGCGTCGGGATCTCGCATTATTCGAGGGGACGAAACTTTTCCCGATGCCGAGTGTCGTTTCGAGAGTAGAAGTAACGAGCCCCATTGAAAGTCAATGGGAGACTCGAGCATTTTTCCAGGGACCAAGGCTTGCAAAGGGCAGCTTGGCAAAACCCACCTGGAACCTCAGAAAAGGATGGAAACACACGAAAGGACAGGAAACAGCAGGGGCAGCATGCATGGATGCTCTCTGAGGCTGCTTAAATGCACCATTTATGCCAAAATATGGGCAAAAGCATGGCATGAAGAGTGAAGAATGAAGCTAGATAGCATCTAAAACATCCAATAATGGACCCTGGACACTTATAGCGGACGGCCATGGCAGAGGCAGCGGACGCAGCGGAAGGCTAGAGAAGTGGCATGGCGACATACCCTAAATGGGACTCAGCTTCAAACAATGGGGTAGCAGAGAGGAACCAAAGGGAGGTGAGCAAGAAGCGCTAATATATCGGTACCTGATAAAAGTTTGCAGTAATTTGTGGATGGTACACAGCAGGGTGGCGACAAAGTTAACATGGAAGCATGAAAACATCCAAAAATTCTGCCTGAACAGCTCGTGATAAGGGACGATTGGATGGAGGCAGTGAACTAGTAGTAGATTAAAGGTTGGCTGCAGTTAAAAACTATGTAGTTGTTTCTTCATGGAGCTGGCGCCCGCTGCCCAGGCGAGGGCTTTCGCCAATCAAAGCCCTTTTCTCTAGGCTATCCCCAAACAGCACTTCTAAGAACTTTCGGAGTAGATCAGTGTAGTAGCGTTCTTATAAGTTTGGGAGAGGATATGCCGGGTGCGGGAATGTAAAAACATCTGCGGCAAGAAGCGCTGAAATAATATCCGTAAATGAAGAAGTTTCCAGTATATTGTGTGCCTTACCAGCAGCGGTGGCGACAAAGTAACAAGTTGATGTGGACTGCCCTGCAATAGCTTTGCGGCGGTGTGCCTTTTATCCACCTAGGCCAGCAGTTTGAGCACCGCCTGCTGTCGCTAGCGAACGGGAAAGGTGAGTGCATAGATCCGCTACGACTGATGGCGCCATGCCCACGGATGGTAATTCGGAGGAGGAGGAGGTGGAGGAGGGGCGGCGGCGAGGATGGGGTAGAGTAGGCCTTGAGACCTGACGATGTAGGCCCCCCCCAGCCAATCCTCTGCGTCGGCAGTATATACCAGCCCCAGGGTCAGACTCGGTCCCAGCCTGCACCAAGGTAAGTGTAGTAGCGTTCTTATAAGTTGGGTATGGCGGCGTGAGGGGGATGTAACAGATGCGCAAGAAGCGCTTGAAATATATCCTTAAATGGTTAAAGTTTGCCAGGATTTTTGTGGATTACACAGCAGCGGAGTGGTTGGCGACAAAGGAACAAGTTTGTTGTGGAAGCCTGAAAACAACCCAAAAATTCTGCCTGACACAGAACGTTTGATAAAGGCGGGCATGTATGGAGGCCGTGAACAGTAGTAGATTAAAGGTGCTGCAGTTATGTAACTATGTTAGTGGTTCTTGGGCATGGAGCTGCCGATCGCTGCCAGGAGAGCTTTCGACAATCCAAGCCGCGTCTCTGAGGCTACTACCCAAACAGCACTTCTAAGAACCTTTGTATTAAGACAAGTTGTTAGTAGCGTTCTATGAGTTTGGGATATGGCGGGTGAGGGGAAAGTAAACAGATGCGCAAGAAGCGCTGAATAAATCCGTAAAGGGATAAAAAGTTTGCCAGTGTAGTTGTGGATCAACACAGCAGTTGGTGGCGACCAAGTTAACAACTTGAGGTGGAATCCATGAAAACAACCCAAATTTCGGACCCGCCTGACAAACCTCGGTTTGATTTAAAGGGACGATTGTATGGAGGCAGCTATATGGACGGGACTTTGGAGGGATAATTGGGTAGCAATGGAGAAACGTGTGGAGGCTGCTATGGAAGAAATTTCAATTGGATAGGCCTGATGTGGCAGAGTCCAAAAAAGGTTTTCAAAACCAGAGGAACAGGTAGGTGGCCTCCAGAAAAATGGAAAATAGATGAGTGCCTGTAATGTGGCAGTCCAAAAAAGTTTTTTAAACCAGAGGAGCCAGGTAGGTGGCCTCCAGAAAATGGAATCGATTGGTGCCTGTATGTTGGCCAGTCCAATACAGTTTTAAACCAGAGGAGCAGGTCGGTGGCCCTCCAGAAAAATGGGAATAGATGAGTGCCGGTATGTGGACAGTCCAAAAAAAGTTTTAAACCAGAGGAGCAGGTAGGGGGCCCTCCAGAAAAATGGAATAGATTGAGTTGCCTGTATGTGGCAGTCCAAAAGTTTTTAAACCAGAGGGCAGGTAGGGGCCCTCCGAAAAATGGAATAGGATGAGTGCCTGTATGGGCAGTTCAAAAAAGGTTTTCAACCCAGAGAAGCAGGTAGGTGGCCTCCAGAAAAGGAATAGATTGAGTGCCTGTATGTGGCCAGTCCAAAAAAGTTTTTAACCAGAGGAGCAGGTAGGTGGCCCTCCAGAAAAATGAAATAGATTGAGTGCTGTATGTGGCAGTCCAAAAAGTTTAAAACCAGAGGAGCAGGTAGGTGGCCTCAGAAAAATGGAATAGGATGAGTGCCTGTATGTGGCAGTCCAAAAATTGTCAAACCAGAGAGCAGGTTAGGTGGAGAGCTCCAGAAACAATTGAATTAGTGAGCTGCCTGTAGTGGCACTCCCCAAAAATTGTTTTAAAAACGAGGACGGGTCGGTGGCCCTCCAGAAAATTAAATGCATAAATACTATAGGTTAGAGCCAGGGGCCCGTCAAAAAAATAGCCAGTTTCCTTGCTTACTGTACAAAGAGCGGAGAAGGAGGATGAAAATGAGGAGGCGGAGGGGAGTGGGATTAATAAATATTCAGGTGAGCTTCTTCACCTGCTGGAGATTGGAAATAGGCGAAATCCATGCTTTATTCATCTGATAAGCGTCAGCCTGTCAGCGTGTCAGTCGAAGGCGGTACGCTATATCGGTGTTGATGATGCCACCAGCTGCAATGAAAACCCGCTCCGGACAAGACGCTAGCGGCAGGCAGGCAAGACCTCCAAGGCGTTTACAGTTCGCCCAGTTCGGACACACCACATGTCCAGCTTGAAAACCAATAGTGTAGGGAGCTGTTGTGATCATTTAGGGAGATGGTATGGTCAGCTACGTACTCCCACATCTTTCTGTAAAGATAAGCCCTTAATCTGCCGAGGGACTGGGGACAGGTGACAGTAGGTCTTGATGGGGGACATAAAAGCTGGCAAGAAGCTTGTTAAAAGCGTACCTGCCAGTGCTGGAACAACTGCCTGCTCGGCCTACTCTCCCTCGCTACTTGTCCCGCAGAACTATCGCAATCTCCGCTAGCGCTGTCAGAAGGGAAAACTGTTAGCTCTGTGCACCAGGGCCTGCTGGTATTACATCGCTTCTCACCCCTTTACTATCCAGGGATTGAGAGTGAGAAAATTGAATTTTTGTCCTGTACCTGGGTACAGAGAGAGTGAACACCACAGTAATCGGTGCGGATGGAATAATTTTTGAAGCGCTGGGGTCACGGATAGGCAGCCTAGAATGAAATCTGCCATATGCGGCCCAGAGTACCAAACGCGTGAAAGAATTCGCTCCCACTCACTTGGCACTGACGTCCTTTCCTCCTTCCAATCTACTCCAATTCCTCTTCTTCTGACACCTACACGCCTCAACAGGTGAAGACTCAACAATTGGTCCCACACTTGTGTCCGCGCCAAACATTATCCTCCTCTTCCCTCTCATCCCTCCTCCACCTCACCTCTCGACCGATATGCGCGGAGAGTTGAGAAACAGACTAAGGGCTATCTGGCTATCAAAAAGGGCAGGGAATCTTTTCCCCCGTCTCTTGTGAGGAGCAGCAAAGATTCGACTTCATGATGACAGAGAGTTTTTCAACAGGCCAAGCGCGGGGGGGAGAGGATTGAGGCTTGATGATTGGCAGAATCGCCAACTGACCTCTGGTTGACTCCTCAAAGTTACTCCAGCACCTGACGAGATATCAGACAATCCACGTCACACTCACTCTGTAGACTTGAGGGAAGTGACTGACTACTACACAGGTCTGGTGCAAGTTGCAAGTGCATCATCATGTCGGCGTCGTGCACGGAAAGAGTTCCCCTGTCCTCAGCAAGGGCTGTCCTCGTCCGGTAAGAAGCGATCTGGATACATGGTCAGTGTTTGAATTCCCACATCGTGGGAGGCACGTCGCACAACAGTTCGGGAGCGGGCATTGCAGTTGGCTGGAGGCGGCGCTGCGTGAGCCTGAGGAGTGGCAGGCAAGCTGTGCGGACTTCCTGAAATGGCAACAGATTTTGCGGCGACACCTTCGTGAGCAAAATCAGACAGTTGGGGTTAATATTGTCTTGAGGAGGAGAACGCTGAACTAATCAGCTGAACTTCCGTGGTCAGGTGGGGAACCTTGTCAGAAAACGGCCGTTGGTCAGGCACAGGATTATGTGTCTGACAAGTGACTGGGTGCCAAGGGCTGGACGGCACATCGGGAAAAAAAAAGTAAGGGCGGATGGGGACAGAATACGAGGGGGGCCGCCAGCATGAGGCTGCGAAAGGCCCACTCAGTCTTACTCACTATAGGGCAGCATCTCCCTAAGGGACTTAGGAATCTGGAATGTGAATTAAGGGCTTGGGAGGTGCGGGTGGGTTTGCACGTATTTGGTTCCGCCCAGCTACTGTGGTATGAGAGCTAACGGAGAGGTTGACCTGTGATGTGGATGTGTGGGGAGGATCTGTGGAGGCGACCGATGGGGTTTTTGTGGCAGGGTCCTGCAGGAGGGGTCTCTGATCTTCAGATACACGGGGAAGGAGCAGTGGTTTGTGACGGCCGGAAGGTGAACGCGGCTTGTTGCCACCGGAGTGGGGTGTTTAGCATTCTATGCCTGACGCCTACTGTGGATAGTAGTAAGCTAGTAGTGGTGGAACCCTGCTGATTCTGGTTTGCAAATGTGGCCCACCACAGTCCTCGGTCATCACGTTTTGTTTGTGTTTTTTGTTTTCCTTAAAGAACCTCCAGATTCTGAAACTAGGCCCTCGCCGCAGGAGCCCTCGTCCGGGAGCTTCACTAGTTGACAATTTGGCCGCTTGATGACCAGATCTGGCCCTTGCCTTCGTCTATCCCACAACTGACCTCTTCCAACTGTATGGTCGAGGACTCTCCTCCGTTCGCAGAAAGCACTGTTGCACCCGGCCTCTACAACCCAGCTTGGGTCGGTCACCTCATATCTCATCCGATCCTCTCAGTCTGCTCCCCCCTCGGACTTCCTGGCCCATGACAAACAAACTTTCCCCACTGTCGACAACCGTTTGTCTCCTTCATCGGTGGCTTACCACCTCTTCTACCAACAAGGTCATCCCGATGCGGGTGGAAACCTGCTCGGAAAAAATGCTCAGACAAGTTTAGGAATTACCCAGATCTAAGAGCTGGTCCAAAACGTCCTCGATATGGACGCAAAGACATTGCAGGGCAGACTGGGGGGAGGTGGTCCGAGGTGCAGGAGAGTGGGTCGGTGGACAGGAGGGACTCTTGAAGGATCGGGAAGACACTTGTGGCACAGGCAAACCGCAATGTGGATCGATCTTGGGAACGTTGTGGCCTGAATGCCCACGAGCAACGTTCTCTCAACAAAGGAAGTAGCTCCTGCGCGTTCATGCCTGCTAACAGGTGGTGTTGCTGACTCGCGGACGGGGGAGGACGGCAGTGCGGTGGAACCAGCGACTTGCAGTGTTGACATTGGTGGACGCCAAACGATGTCGCGATCAATCTCTCCCTGAAGCCTTCGTGTTTTTTCAATCCATTGACATGCACGTCGCCACTGTTTCTCAACGTGATTTTTTCTTACATTCTTTGTTTTAGTTTTACCCACAGCGTATTATTGCAGACTATTAAAGCCAGTTATGGAGCACATGCGTAGGCAATGATGGCTGGTGAGTTCCATGAAAACGTACTCATTAAAAAAAGGCAGACAGTGTGCTATCTGAATACATCGACCACGGCCCTATTAGGATCACAACGGCTTCTGACCCCTGCACGTAGGTTGGATCCACATCCGCTGTCTCTACCTTAGCGCAATTCGGGTTAAAAGTTTCTTGCAATATAAAGTTCATCAACTGAATTTTTAGTGTAATGCTCAACTAAGCACATTTGAGATTCACGATATAATTAGTATTAGACTCTAGAAACCATACCGTTGCTACCTATTCGTATGGCTATTTTTAGCCAAGGATTGAAGCACACCTGATGGCCAGAGAGATGACGTTGAGTTATGAAAAAAAATAAACGTAAAAAAAAAAAGGCAAATGGCAGGACTGTGCCTAATTGAAATACAACCCGCGGGCCCAATAAATTTGCCACTTCAGGTCTTTGCGATGGATAGGTGCGCGCACTAGCAAAAAAGTATGGTCGCAAGTCTTGACTCCAAATTGCTCACAATTTACTAGTTAGAAGAGCACTTGCACACAACTACAGCCACCAGCAGATCAACCAGAAATCAATATATTATAACGCTACTGTAGGCAGAATTAAGCCGTTTGTATTTACTCCTATGGCTATTTGTTAGCACAAAGTAAGTATTACAGCACACTAACTATGCCAGAATGAGATGACGCTGATGAGCTATGAACAAAAATAAACGTAAATAAAAAAAGGACAAATGGCAGACTGTGCCTAATTGAAATACAACCGGGGCCAACCTAATAAATTTGTCCCAGCTTCGGTCTTTGCGCATGGCCATATGCCTGCCCGTATCTAAAAAAAGTGGCTCGCAAGGTCGTGACTCCAAATGCTCACATTTATAGTAGATGCACTGCGAACCAACTACAAGCCAACAGCAGATCAAAACCAGAAAAAATCAAATAATATAACGCTACTGTAGGCGTAATTAAGCCTTTGTTTGTATTCTCCTTGGCTATTATTGCTAGACCAAGGTATTACAGCACCTACTATGCCAGATGAGATGACGCTGATGGTATATATTGAAAAAAATAAAAGTAAAATACAAAAGGAGGAAATGGAACAGGACTGTGCCTAATTGAAATTACAAAACCCCGGGGCCCTAATAAATCTTTAACACTAATCGGTCTTTGCGATTGGAATGGCTATGTGCTCACTAAAACAACAGTGGTGCAAAGTCTCATGACTCCAAAATTGCTCACAAATTTCTACGTAGATGCACTTGCAAACAACTACAGCCACCAGCAATCAACCAGAAAACAAATATATATAACGCCTACTGTAGGCGAATTTAAGCCGTTGTTATTTTCCTATGGAGCTATTTTGGCCAAGTATTTACAGCACACCTACGGCCAATACTGAGCTTGATGAGTTATTGAGTTATGAAAAAAATAAACGTTAAAATAAAAGAAAGGAAATGGCAGACTGTGCTAATGAAAATACAACCCCGGGCCCTAATAAATTTTCCCACTTCGGTCTTGCGATGAGTAATGTGCGTCACTAAAACACAGTGGGTCGCAAAGTCTGACTCCAAATGCTCACAATTTACTTTAGTAGATGCCACGCAACAACTACAGCCACCAGCAGATCAACCCAGAAACAAATCATATATATAACGCTACGTAGGGTTATTAAAGCCGTTGTATTCTCCTATGGCTATGTTGCATAGCCAAGTATTACAGCACACTACGTATGCACAGATGAGATGACGCTGAGTTATGAAAAAAATAAACGTAAAATAAAAAAGGAAATGGCAGACTGTGCCTAATTGAAATACAACCCCGGCCCCTAATAAATTTTCCCACTTCGGTCTTTGCGATGGATATGTGCGTCACTAAAACACAGTGGTCGCAAGTCTGACTCCAAATTGCTCACAATTTACTAGTAGATGCACTGCAACAACTACAGCCACCAGCAGATCAACCAGAGTGGGGGGGGGGGGGGTGGGGGGGGGGGGGGGGGGGGGGGGAAAGAGGGGCTTTGGACAGGCGAAAGCTCGCCTGGCAGTGGACCGCCAAGCTCCATCCCCAGTTTAGGCAGCCTCGAGGCATCCATGCATGCTGCGCCTGCGTTCATGTCAATTGCCTTCCACATCCTCCACAGCGTCCACCATTGTCTCACCCCTTTCAACTCTATATACCCCAGGACGCTGGAGCACGAGAGGATATGCAGCACAATCATTTCCCCTTATCAAAAGAGATTGTGACGGGCAGAATTTGTCAGGTTGTTTCACCAGATACATAGGTGGAACTAGCCCATCTGTCGAGCGCCATGCTGGAGACATGAGTTGCAATTCAAGCACCGCAATATAGGATTGCCCATACTGTAGCTCTTAATCATGGAAGTCGTTCCCATGGCTGCCTCCACATGTTGTCACCTCATCAAAAAGCTGTGTCAGGCTCAGTTTTCGGGGTTCACCAGATACGTTATGGAACTTGGGTTAACTATGGCGCCACCATGCTGTGTTATCGACTAAATATTACCGTAACTTTGTATATATAGGAAATCATTTCAGCGGCTTCTTGCTCACCTCCTTTGGTGAAGCCACTGATGAGTCCATTTAGGTGTATGTCGCCCACATGACATGCTCTAGCCTGCACACTGATGCCGCTGCATGCCGTCCACTATAGTGTAGGGTCTATTATTGATATGTTTTAGATGCTATCTAGCCTTCATTCGGCACTCTGTCAGGCCATGTTGTTGCCCATAATTTGGATAAATGGTACGAGTAAGCAGCTCAGAGGCATCCATGCATGCTGCCCTAGCTGTTCGTCCATTTCGTGGTGTGTCCATCTTTTCTGAGGTTCCAAGGGTTTGGCCAAGATCCCTGTGCAGCCGTGGTTCCCCTTGGGGAAAAATATAGAGTCTCCATGACTTCAATGGGTTGTTATTCGAGACGAGCACTCGAGCATCTGGAAAGTTTGTCTTGAATAAGAGAGTACTCGGAGCATTTAGTGCTCGCTCATCGCAATCGTGACGTAAGATGTACAAGAGTGCCACAAAGCATTAAGAAAGAAAATTATGTTTGTAGCACATATGGTGCTCGAATCAAGTTGTAATCGTCGCAGCAGGTAATATAACTGAGAAGAAAAAACGTGTTTGTGTACACTGGGACCAAAATTCAATTTTTAATACATCCAATCTTTATCCAAAATATCAAAAATACACAAACAAGTTGATTAAAACCAATTTAAAAAATGTCAGAAAAGAAAACAGGGTGGAGTGGGCAGGGCTTCTACTCATCCACACCCCTATCACGAGTGTATGGGCAAAATACAAGAAGTCAAGTAGATGTCACGGTATACAATGCAATGAGGATCAGTGGCTAGAAGAACAAGTTACAAAAAGATTGAAACACCCACTAGTTACATAGCTGAAAATACAATGACATGGATCACCTGCCAACAAAACATTACAAGTATTAGACATGTGGCAATATAAAAATCCCCCAAAAAAAAGGTATAAAGTGAAAACCGGGGTAAACTGGGACTGGGCCAAGCACAACAGGTATACCCTACACAAACATAAGGCCACCATGCCGCACCATACACGGAACAGGTGGAGGGGTGGGTTGGGCTCCCCACGACGTATCGTCGCTGTGAAGCGGACTTCCTCAGGGGTGGATGGAAGTAGAGCATTGGGCCCAATCCCACCCTGTGTTCTTTCTGACATTTTAATTGGTTTTATCAAATTGTGTGTATTTTTGATATTTTTGGAATAAAGATGGATTTTGTATAAAAATGAATTTTGGTCCAGTGTAGCACATGTCTTTTATTTAGTAATATATAGTCTCCTATTGTGTGCGGGACCAGTATATTACTCTAGCTGTGCACGCCCCACGTCTGTTTAGGGAGTGAGCAGTAGGGATCTAATCTGCCATGCAGTGGGGAGAGCAATATGAGTTAAACCTATGAAAACTATGAATGGACTTAATGGAAAGCTGGAAGCATAGTGGTATGGTGGTAAGTATATTAGATGGAACATGAGACAATTATGAACTTTTAAAAAAAAAATTTTATAATATTACTTATATTGTGTAGATAGAATATTGCATAATGAGGGAAAAAAGAGCTAAACACCAGCTGAAACAGAGTGATCACAAATTAACGTAATTAATTAAAGGAAAAGTGTGCAGCTTAATTAAACAAGTCCATATTATGATGTTCATTTTCTCTTTTCATTTTTTTCTTTTTCTTTTACTCATTTTTATTTGTATCCAACTTAGAGGTATTCATGGAACGAAGGAGATATTAGCATAACTTGAGGGTGTCGATATCTTTGAAGTTGCCCTGGCTAATCTGTGCAAGGGGGGGAATTATCAGTTGGTGGTTGATCTAATAGGACTGAGGTCCAACTCCAACAATCAGCAGCCTGAGGAAGTGGTTGATGCAGTTAAGGGTGAATTATACATCTAAAAAAATCAAACAAAACGTGAAAAAACTGTGCAATTTCAACACAATGTGATGTATATGTTCAACTGGGAAGTAATTGCATGAATATCCGATTCATAAAAAAAGTCAGATTCCGGGATATCTTGTCTATATTAATTTATTATGGTATCATATACACTTGTGTTGTGATTTTTTCTAAAGAAAAAGTAGTCATATGTCAGTCAACATAGGGTATGCATGCTACCTGCATCTAAATATTACCACATACCTGTTATAGAATCCAGTGAAAGAGCCATTCTCATTGAGTCTTTGAGGGTGCAATGTTTGCAACTCATAGATCCACCTAGATCTTTTGGTAACAAGGGGGTGTGACATTCCCACTCTAATGTTCATCCCAATTTTTTCCATGCCATAGATCTTGACATTTTGGTAGAGGTGTGGTGATGTTCTAGAACGGCATGGCCACCGACGTCAAGTCTTGTCCTGTTTTAAAGTTTCTTTTTGAGATATGATGGGAGAAATGTGCTGTATCCGCATCTTCAGGGGTTGGGATGTATGCCTACATAAAGTTTGGGGGGTATGACCATTTAATGGCATAGATAACATTTTTGTTTTACAATTTTGCTTTATAGTGTTTGCCCAGTACTGAATTAAACAAATGTTTCTGTGTTTGCCATGGTATTGGCATATGGTTGATCTCCAAATGCAAAAAGTACCCTTAAACGGGTGGACCCCATATTTGTGCTGAAGCAGGCTGAACAAAAGTGGCTTCTCGTAAGCAAATTGAGATTTTTTGCTCTCTCGCGTCAGTGCAGCTTGGTGCTGATAAACTCCTGTAGTTGGAGGTTCGCTTCGTGGAGTATATTCCAGTGTTACTAGATACGATAGGAGTCCGGCCAATGATTGTTGTAGGTTGTGATTAATCTGACCTGGTTGTGGTTCCATTGGGGTAGGAAGTTCCTTCTCTTTCTTGACCTGGCTACGCATATAGGCTCGGGATATTGATTCCTGGGTAGCCCTTGCTCTGAGTCTCTAAGTTAGTTGGTCTCTGGCATAGTTGTTTGAAGTTGGTAGTTGGTAAGTTCTAGAGATGAGCGGCACTAAAAGCGTCGGGATCTCGCATTATTCGAGGGGACGAAACTTTTCCCGATGCCGAGTGTCGTTTCGAGAGTAGAAGTAACGAGCCCCATTGAAAGTCAATGGGAGACTCGAGCATTTTTCCAGGGACCAAGGCTTGCAAAGGGCAGCTTGGCAAAACCCACCTGGAACCTCAGAAAAGGATGGAAACACACGAAAGGACAGGAAACAGCAGGGGCAGCATGCATGGATGCTCTCTGAGGCTGCTTAAATGCACCATTTATGCCAAAATATGGGCAAAAGCATGGCATGAAGAGTGAAGAATGAAGCTAGATAGCATCTAAAACATCCAATAATGGACCCTGGACACTTATAGCGGACGGCCATGGCAGAGGCAGCGGACGCAGCGGAAGGCTAGAGAAGTGGCATGGCGACATACCCTAAATGGGACTCAGCTTCAAACAATGGGGTAGCAGAGAGGAACCAAAGGGAGGTGAGCAAGAAGCGCTAATATATCGGTACCTGATAAAAGTTTGCAGTAATTTGTGGATGGTACACAGCAGGGTGGCGACAAAGTTAACATGGAAGCATGAAAACATCCAAAAATTCTGCCTGAACAGCTCGTGATAAGGGACGATTGGATGGAGGCAGTGAACTAGTAGTAGATTAAAGGTTGGCTGCAGTTAAAAACTATGTAGTTGTTTCTTCATGGAGCTGGCGCCCGCTGCCCAGGCGAGGGCTTTCGCCAATCAAAGCCCTTTTCTCTAGGCTATCCCCAAACAGCACTTCTAAGAACTTTCGGAGTAGATCAGTGTAGTAGCGTTCTTATAAGTTTGGGAGAGGATATGCCGGGTGCGGGAATGTAAAAACATCTGCGGCAAGAAGCGCTGAAATAATATCCGTAAATGAAGAAGTTTCCAGTATATTGTGTGCCTTACCAGCAGCGGTGGCGACAAAGTAACAAGTTGATGTGGACTGCCCTGCAATAGCTTTGCGGCGGTGTGCCTTTTATCCACCTAGGCCAGCAGTTTGAGCACCGCCTGCTGTCGCTAGCGAACGGGAAAGGTGAGTGCATAGATCCGCTACGACTGATGGCGCCATGCCCACGGATGGTAATTCGGAGGAGGAGGAGGTGGAGGAGGGGCGGCGGCGAGGATGGGGTAGAGTAGGCCTTGAGACCTGACGATGTAGGCCCCCCCCAGCCAATCCTCTGCGTCGGCAGTATATACCAGCCCCAGGGTCAGACTCGGTCCCAGCCTGCACCAAGGTAAGTGTAGTAGCGTTCTTATAAGTTGGGTATGGCGGCGTGAGGGGGATGTAACAGATGCGCAAGAAGCGCTTGAAATATATCCTTAAATGGTTAAAGTTTGCCAGGATTTTTGTGGATTACACAGCAGCGGAGTGGTTGGCGACAAAGGAACAAGTTTGTTGTGGAAGCCTGAAAACAACCCAAAAATTCTGCCTGACACAGAACGTTTGATAAAGGCGGGCATGTATGGAGGCCGTGAACAGTAGTAGATTAAAGGTGCTGCAGTTATGTAACTATGTTAGTGGTTCTTGGGCATGGAGCTGCCGATCGCTGCCAGGAGAGCTTTCGACAATCCAAGCCGCGTCTCTGAGGCTACTACCCAAACAGCACTTCTAAGAACCTTTGTATTAAGACAAGTTGTTAGTAGCGTTCTATGAGTTTGGGATATGGCGGGTGAGGGGAAAGTAAACAGATGCGCAAGAAGCGCTGAATAAATCCGTAAAGGGATAAAAAGTTTGCCAGTGTAGTTGTGGATCAACACAGCAGTTGGTGGCGACCAAGTTAACAACTTGAGGTGGAATCCATGAAAACAACCCAAATTTCGGACCCGCCTGACAAACCTCGGTTTGATTTAAAGGGACGATTGTATGGAGGCAGCTATATGGACGGGACTTTGGAGGGATAATTGGGTAGCAATGGAGAAACGTGTGGAGGCTGCTATGGAAGAAATTTCAATTGGATAGGCCTGATGTGGCAGAGTCCAAAAAAGGTTTTCAAAACCAGAGGAACAGGTAGGTGGCCTCCAGAAAAATGGAAAATAGATGAGTGCCTGTAATGTGGCAGTCCAAAAAAGTTTTTTAAACCAGAGGAGCCAGGTAGGTGGCCTCCAGAAAATGGAATCGATTGGTGCCTGTATGTTGGCCAGTCCAATACAGTTTTAAACCAGAGGAGCAGGTCGGTGGCCCTCCAGAAAAATGGGAATAGATGAGTGCCGGTATGTGGACAGTCCAAAAAAAGTTTTAAACCAGAGGAGCAGGTAGGGGGCCCTCCAGAAAAATGGAATAGATTGAGTTGCCTGTATGTGGCAGTCCAAAAGTTTTTAAACCAGAGGGCAGGTAGGGGCCCTCCGAAAAATGGAATAGGATGAGTGCCTGTATGGGCAGTTCAAAAAAGGTTTTCAACCCAGAGAAGCAGGTAGGTGGCCTCCAGAAAAGGAATAGATTGAGTGCCTGTATGTGGCCAGTCCAAAAAAGTTTTTAACCAGAGGAGCAGGTAGGTGGCCCTCCAGAAAAATGAAATAGATTGAGTGCTGTATGTGGCAGTCCAAAAAGTTTAAAACCAGAGGAGCAGGTAGGTGGCCTCAGAAAAATGGAATAGGATGAGTGCCTGTATGTGGCAGTCCAAAAATTGTCAAACCAGAGAGCAGGTTAGGTGGAGAGCTCCAGAAACAATTGAATTAGTGAGCTGCCTGTAGTGGCACTCCCCAAAAATTGTTTTAAAAACGAGGACGGGTCGGTGGCCCTCCAGAAAATTAAATGCATAAATACTATAGGTTAGAGCCAGGGGCCCGTCAAAAAAATAGCCAGTTTCCTTGCTTACTGTACAAAGAGCGGAGAAGGAGGATGAAAATGAGGAGGCGGAGGGGAGTGGGATTAATAAATATTCAGGTGAGCTTCTTCACCTGCTGGAGATTGGAAATAGGCGAAATCCATGCTTTATTCATCTGATAAGCGTCAGCCTGTCAGCGTGTCAGTCGAAGGCGGTACGCTATATCGGTGTTGATGATGCCACCAGCTGCAATGAAAACCCGCTCCGGACAAGACGCTAGCGGCAGGCAGGCAAGACCTCCAAGGCGTTTACAGTTCGCCCAGTTCGGACACACCACATGTCCAGCTTGAAAACCAATAGTGTAGGGAGCTGTTGTGATCATTTAGGGAGATGGTATGGTCAGCTACGTACTCCCACATCTTTCTGTAAAGATAAGCCCTTAATCTGCCGAGGGACTGGGGACAGGTGACAGTAGGTCTTGATGGGGGACATAAAAGCTGGCAAGAAGCTTGTTAAAAGCGTACCTGCCAGTGCTGGAACAACTGCCTGCTCGGCCTACTCTCCCTCGCTACTTGTCCCGCAGAACTATCGCAATCTCCGCTAGCGCTGTCAGAAGCGGAAAAATACTGTTTAAGCTTGTGCACAGGGGCCTGCTGGTATTATGCTTCTCACCCCTTTACTACTCCAGGGATTGAGAGTGTGAAATGTTGATTTTTGCTCCTTGTACGGGTATTCCAGGAGAGTGAACACCCAGTAATCGGGCGATGGTGGAAAATTCTTTGAAGCCGCTGGGGTCACGGATAGGCAGCCTAGATGAAATCTGCCATATGCGCCAGAGTACCAAACGCGTAAGAATTCGCTCCCACTCAATTGGACTACTGACTGTCCATTGTCCTCACCTTCCAACTACTCAATTCCTCTTCTTCTGACCATACACGCCTCAACAGTGAAGACTCAACAATGGTCCCCTTTGTGTCCGCCCAAACATTATCCTCCTCTTCTCCTCCTCATCCCTCCTCCAACCTCCACATCTCCCGATATGCGCTGATTGAGAAACAGACCTAAGGGATTCGTGGCTATCAAAAAGGAGGGAATCTTATTCCCCCGTCTCTTTGAGGGAGCAGGCAAAGTTGCGACTTCATGGACCAGAGAGTTTTGTCAACAGGCAAGCAGCGAATGTTGGGAGAGAGTTGAGGCTGATGATTGGCAGACATCGCCACTGACCTCCTGGTTGACTCCTCAAAGTTACTCCGCACCTACAGATATCAGAATCCACGGTCCGACTCACTTGTAGACTTGAGGGGAAGTGACTGACCTGACTACACAGTGTCTGCGCAAGTTGACAGCTGCAGCATCATCGCTCGACGCTGGCGAAGAGGTACCCCTTACTCAGCAAGAGGCTCGTTCCTCTCGTCCGAGTAAAAGAGCGTCTGGAATACATGGTCAGTGTTTGAATTCCACACGTGGGCAACGTCGCACAAACAAGTCGGGAGCGGGCATCAGTTGGGTGGAGGCGGCGCTGCGGAGGCCTGAGGAGGGCAGCAAGCTGTGCTGGACTTCCTGAAATGCGCAACAGATTGCGGCGCACCTTCGTGAGCAAATCAGACAGTTTGGGGTTATATTGTCTTGAGGAGGAGGAACGCTGAACTATCAGCTGAACTTCCGTGGTCAGGTGGGAACCTTGTCAGAAAACGGCCGTTGGTCAGGCCACAGGCATTCATGTGTCTGACAAGTGATGGGTGCAAGGCTGTGGACGGCACATCGAGGAAAAAAAGTAGGGGCGGTGGGGACAGATACGAGGGGGGCCGCCGGCAGTGAGGGTGCGAAAGGCTCACTCAGTCTCTACTCAGACTATAGGGCAGCATTCACTTAGAGGGATTAGGAATCTGGAGATGTGCACATTAAGGGCTTGGGGTGCGGGGTGGGTTTGCATCGTATTTGCGTTCCGCTCCAGTACTGTGGTATAGAGTGACGATGAAGATGTCTGATCGGTTGTGGATGTGTGGAGGATCTGTGGAGGCGCCGATGGGTTTTTGTGGAGGGTCCTAGCGGAGGGGTCTTTCTGACTCTTCAGGATACACGGGGAAGGAGCAGTGGGTATGTGACGGCACCGGAGGTGAACGCGCTTGTTGCCACCGGAGTGGGGGTTTAGCAGTTCATATGCCTGCGCTACTGGTGGCTAGTAAGTAGTAGTAGTCGGTGGAACCCTGCATGTATTCTGGTTTGGCAATGATGTGTGGAACCACAGTCCGTCGGTCATCACTTGTTGTTTGTGTTTTTTTGTTTTCCTTTAAAGGAACCTCCAGACTTCTGAAACTAGGCCCTCGCCGGACAGGAGAGCCTCGTCACGGGAGCTTCATAGTTGGACACAATTTGGCCCGCTTGATGACCAGACTCTGGCCCTTGCCTTCGTCTAGCCCAAACTGACCTCTTCAACTGTTGGTCGAGGAACTTCCTCCGTTCCAGAAGCACTGTGTCACCCGGCTCTAACAACCCAGCTTGGTCGGTACCTCATATCTCATCCGATCCCTCAGTCTGCTCCCCCCCGGACTTCTGGCCCACTGACAAACAAACTTTCCCACTGTCGACAACGTGTCTCCTTCATCGGTTGGACACCTCTTTACCACACTTCTTCCAGTACGTCAACAAGGTCTCATCAACCCGAAGACTGCGATGGTGGGAAAACCTGGGATCGGAGAAAATTGCCATCAGCAACGGACAAGTGGGTGACTTTTACAGTGGTAATTGTGAGGGTGGTCCAGAAAACAAGTTCCTCAGAGTATGTTGCGGTTCAAAGGACAAATTTTGCTGGAGGGGGCGGACTGGGGGGAGTAGGATGGCTCCTGAGGTGCAGGAGTGGAAGGAGTGCCGATTTCGGTTGGAACATGTGGAGTGGACTGCAAGGTGGAAAAGACTGAGTGGTGGACAAAGTGCTCGAACGGCATTGTCGGCAATCCCGACATCACCTTCGCACGTTCTGGCCTACAAGTGTCTACCACGAGTCCCAGTATCACTTCAGACAGAAAATAGGGAGGTAGCTCATGGCGGGAGTTCCTGCTCCTCATAAGCAGGTGGTGTTGTCTCACCTACGGCCAGGACCACGCCTCTGACCCACACTTGCGTAGTTGTTGGACGCCCACATCCTCGCGCCCTGTCCTCTACCCTTAAGCCCTTCCGTGTTTTTTAAACATTTTTTGACAAATAGAGAGTTATAACGTTGAATTTTTTTTTAACTTTTTTTTGTGTTTTTTAGTTTTTTAAAACCAACCGATTGCTATCCTATTGCTAATGGACTATTTTATAGCCAAGTATGATGAAGCACACTGCTAGGCCAATGAGGGATGACGGTGAGTTATGAAAAAAAATAAACGTAATAATAAAAAAAGAAGATGGCAGACAAGACTGTGCCTAATTGAAAATACAACCCACGGCCCTAAATTAATTTCACCATCGGCTTTCGCATAGATGGAATGTGCGTCACTAAGCCGCAAACACACAGTTTCGCAAGTCTGACTCAAATTGCTCACAATTCTAGTAGTAGATTGCACTGCAAAACTACAGCAACCAGCAGTCATCAACCAGACAGCAAATAGATTATAACGCTACTGTAGACTCTGAAATAAGCCGTTGTATTCTCCTATGGCTATTTTTAGCCAAGGATGTACAGCACATACGTATGCCAGATGAGATGACGCTTAGAGCTATGAAAAAAAAATAAACGTAAAAAAAAAAGGAAAATGGCAGGACTGTGCCTAATGAAATACAACCCCGCGGGCCCGTAATAATTTGTCCACTTCGTCTTTGCGATGGCACCATAGGTGCGTGCGACATAAAAAAAGGACAGTGGTCGAAGGTCTTGATCCAAAGTGCTCACAATTTACTAGTTAGAGACTGCAACACAACTACAGCCACACAGCAGATCAAACCAGAAATCAATATATATACACGCTACTGTAGGCGTAATTAAGCGTTTGTATTTACCTATGGCTATATTGCTAGCACAAAGTATTACAGCACACAACTATGCCAGATGAGATGACGCTGATGAGGTATGAAAAAACATAAACGTAAAATAAAAAAGGCAGAAATGGCAGACTGTGCCTAATTGAATTACAACCGCCGGGCCAACCTAATAAATTTTCCCACTCGGTCTTTGCGCATGGATATGTGCGTCATCTAAAACACAGTGGTGCAAGTCGTGCACTCCAAAATTGCTCACATATTATAGGTAGATGCACTGCGAAACCAACTACAGCCAGCCAGCAATCAACCAGAAAAATCAAATATATATAACGATACTGTAGGCGAATTTAAGCCCGTTGTTTTATTCTCCTTTGGGCTATTTTCTGACCAAGTATTACAGCAAACCTACTATGCCAAATGAGATGACGCTGATCGTTATGTATTGGAAAAAAAATAAAGTAAAATACAAAAAGGAAATGGACAGACGTGCCTAAATTGAAATCACAAAACCCCGGGGCCCCTAATAAATCTTTATCCAGTTCGGTCTTTGCGATGGATATGATGTGCGTCACTTAAAACACAGTGGTCGCAAAAGTTTCTGACTCCAAATTGCTCACAATTTACTAGTAGATGCACTTGCAACAACTACAGCCACAGCAGATCAACCCAGAAAACACAATATATATAACGCTACGTAGGGTAATTAAGCCGTTGTATTCTCCTATGGCTATGGTTTCGGCCAAAGTATTTACAGCACACTACTTGCCGATGACTGAATGATGAGTATTGAGTTATGAAAAAACATAAACGTTAAAAATAAAAGGAAAGGGACAATGGCAGACTGTGCTAATGGAAAATTACACAAACCCGGGGCCCCTAATAAATTTTCCACTTCGGACTTTGCGATGAGATATGTGCGTCTAACTAAAACACAGTGGTCGCAAGTCTGACTCCAATTGCTTCACAAGTTACTAGTAGTGAGCCCGCAACAAACTACAGCACCAGCAGATCAACCAGAAATCAAAATATATAACGCGATGTAGGCGTTATTAAGCCGTTTGTATTCTCCTATGGCTATTTTCTAGCCAAGTATTACAGCACACTACTATGCAAGATGAGATGACACTGAGTTATTAAAACAATAAACGTAAAATAAAAAGAAACTGGCAGACTGTGCCTAATTCTACTCAAACCCCTAATAAATTTTCCCACTTTGGTGTTTGAGGTGGATATGTGTGTCACTAAGAGCTAAACACAACGGTAGCAAGTCCCCCTGCTAATTCCTCACAATATGGTACTAGCTGGAAATAAAAAAAAAAAAAAATTATAACGTTATTGTAGCCCTAAGAAGGGCTGTTGGGTTCTTTTAGAATCACTCCTGCCTAACAGTAAGCTAATAGAACACCCTAACGCTTTCCCTGACCAGCAGCAGCTCTCTCCCTAGCGGCATCCAGACAGAGAATGATCCGAGCAGCGCGGGCAGCGGCTAGTCTATCCCAGGGTCACCTGATCTGGCCAGCCAACCACTGCTATCTACGTGTAAGGGTACCACGTCATGCTGGGTGGAGTGCAGAGTCTCCTGGCTTGTGATTGGCTCTGTTTCTGGCCGCCAAAAAGCAAAACGGCGGGAGCTGCCATTTTCTCGAGCGGGCGAAATACTCGTCCGAGCAACGAGCAGTTACGAGTACACTAATGCTCGATCGAGCATCAAGCTCGGACGAGTATGTTCGCTCATCTCTATACAGTTCCTTTTGAGCCTTAAAAATTGGCTGTATGGAATGCCTTTCTTCAGATGCTGGGGATGAAAGCTTTCAAAGTGTAAGATGTTTTTGGTCTCTTTACGGAATAAAGATGTAATGATCCTATTCTGATCTTTTATAAGTTTTAGGTCCAGAAATTCTGCAATGGTGTTTGAAATGTTGGGAACCAACTTGACGTTGATGTTGTTAGTCTTGAGTTCCTCTATGAATTGTGTGCAGTCTTCCTTGGACCCCTGCCATAAGAATACAATATCATCAATGTATCTAAACCATTTGATGATCCTGGTTTGGAATGCGGCCAATGGGTGCACGTGTGTCTCCTCCCACCAACCTAAGAATAGGTTCGCGTAGGAGGGGGCACAACGCGCACCCATTGCGGTTCCTGAGACTTGTCTGTAAAATACCTTGTTGAAGACAAAATAGTTATGATGTAATACAAAATGTAAGAGCTCCAAGATGAAAGAGTCTTGCTTATGTTCTGAGGTTGATTGCTTCTCGAGATAGTATGAAACCGCCTGTATTCCCAGATCGTGGACTGTATTTGTATACAGCGATTCAACATCCATGACCACTATGTATGTTTCTTGGTCCACTGGTACCGAGTGCAGTTGTTCGATCAAATGCATGGATTCCCGTAGGTATGAATCTAATTTGAGTACAACGGGCTGACCAACAAAGTGAACCCAACACATTCACCATTTCCAGCAATAACGGGAAGGACACCGGTTTTCATGCATCTCTTACCACCCGAAGCCTTCTAAAGCCCCGCAATGCCTGTCTTACCGTGAACTATTTAGTAAAATCCCCGAAACTTGAACCAAAAAACAACCGCTGACAAGCGGCACGCAACCGTCGCTGCTGACCTACCGTCATTAAATGCCATCCCCACCCACATTAGCAGACAAGACTCTCAATCTCCGGCCACCTTCATCTCACCCAGGGACTGAACCCAAGACTCCGATTCGCTCCACACCGCCAGGTATGCCTCCCAAGTTGCTGCGCACAGCGACCTCTGTATAAGAGCCCACCCAGCTGTCAAACCAGCTCCCATAGATGCTCCGGGCACAACTTCCCTTCCACGTCTGCTTCTGGAGCCGCCTCCCGAAACCACTTCCACTGAAAACGAGAAATGGTATCGCTATCACATTGTGCACACCCGGAACATGCACTGGGGAAATAGAGCATCCCATGGGGAGACAGAAATCTACAAAATATTGCCCCTCCCTCTTGCAACCTAAAAACCTAAAACTGTCCGGATGAACAGGAAGTAGCCGAAAAGCCGCCTCCACATCCGTTTTTGCCATTAACGCCCCCCTTTCTATACCCCCTGACCCATTGCAACGCAGCATCAAATGAAATGTACGTAACCTGGCCGAAGATTTGTTCGGCTCCTTCTTCGGAACCACCCCTAAAGGTGAAACCCTCAACCCTGGAATAGGAGAAACTTCAAAGGGGCCCGCCATCCGCCCCAATGCAACCTCTTTCCCCAACTTCTCCCCCACCACCTCTGGATGAGCCAGAGCAGAAACTAAATTCCTTGGCTCCCGCACTCCCCCCTTCAACTCACACGGAATAGGGAAACCGACATTAAACCCCTACCGGAAACACGCGAGTGCTTCCTTGTTTGGGTACTCCCCTAGATACGGAAGCATCCTTAGTAGTTTCACTGGTGTCTCCCCTCTTCTGCTCAACCTCCCCAGGTTTGTTACGCCCCTTCTTAAAACAGGAGAGACTATGTGCTCCTCCGCACCCTGAGCAATCGTGACAGTACTGACAGTCTGCCCCAAACTGACATATCCCCTCATTAAATTGCCAGCAACATCCTCTTCCAGATGGGGTACTTCTGGCGGGTGGTGGGCTAAACCCCCCCTGGGGATTCCCAAAAAGACTGCCACAACCGTGGTGCAGAAATCAACTGCATCCACAGATTGATGTCCTTGTGCTCCTATTTTAATTCAGGGGGCACTGCTTGCGCTGACGAAACTGTTCGTCATATCGTCGCCACGCATTACCCCCATAGACCCGGTGCGCCTCCCCTATGCAATCTTGGTAACAGAATAAGCCTTACAATTTTCATGCACTTTTCCCCCAATCACTGCCACCAGAATCGAAAAAGCCTGTTGCCAGTTTGAGAAAGTCTGCGGTATCAAACGATACCGCCCTTGTTCCTCCTCCTCCTTCTTACTCTCCTCAGGCTTTAGACGCTCTAGGTTAAACTTCTCCAATGGAAGAAGCGAGAAGATCTCCACCACGTGTTCCCCTTTTCAAATGCGTTCCTTCACCTCCACCAGTGGCCCCCCATTGCACACATAAACCTCTCCCTTTGGCCCCATCTGCCATACGGACATCATGCACCAGCTTCCCCACAACCGCCGGTGCTGGCACCTGCTCTGGCACCGCCGGTGCTGCTGGCGGCGCCAATGCTGCTGCCGTAACTCCTGACCCCCCACTCAACCTGCCTCCCTGCACCCAGACTAATCCACACCTATGCCCTGATCCACCTGCCTGTCCCCTTGCTGCCACACTGTAACTGGTAACCCACTCCCCCTACCTGCCCCGCACCCAAAAACTGCTGCAGACTTATCAACAAACTATTAACCCTTTCCAGTGTCAGCTGCCCCACCCCTCCCACTGAATCCGTGGATGTACCGGTGGTAACCTCACCTGACCGCGCAGCCGCTCCTGCAGGCGTAGCGTGCATCGGCATGACCATTCCCGCTCTCGACGATCAGGGCCACCTGAAGCTGGACCCGCCTCCTGCTGATAGTCGCTGCCTCGGCGATCCGCTCCTGACAACTTCACTTTTTGTGACTTTTGATCACATTTTTAATGCTACCATTTTGAAGACTGTATGGCCTTTTGATCACGTGGTACTTTAGACTTTGGGGAGCTATTTTCCGTTACAGGGTTAAAAGCCGAGAAAAATCATTATTATATTTTGATAGATCGGAAATTTTGGGACATGGCAATACCTAATGTGTTTATGATTCTTACTGTCTATTTACTTTTATATGTGATCTAGGGAAAGGGGGTGATTTAAACTTTTGCTTTTTGTAATATTTTTACATATTTACATTTTTTTTATTTTTTTTAAATTTTTACCAATATTTCAGATCCTCCAGGGTAATTTAACACTGCAGGATCTGATTGCTAATACTATATACTGCAATACTACTGTTTTGCAGAATATAGCAATATTACTGATGATTTCTAATGGCCTGCCATCTGCTGGCTATTAGAAACAATTACACATGGCAAGCCTACGAGTCTCATGGCAACCGATCACCGCCCTCCGATGAGGGCGGCAATCAGCCATCCAAAATGGCGGCGCCCATGTAATGGTAAGTTAGATGATGTGGTTGGGTTCGACCGTGGCACTTAAAAGGTTAACTGCCGCAATTGGTGCCAGCACCGACCGCGGCAGTAACAGGTGAGCGTCAGCTGTATTATACAGCTGTCACTTACTGTGTATGGATAGAGCTAAGCTCCTGAGCTCTCTCCACACACTCTTCGCAGTGCGAGGACAATATAGTTCGTTCTGGGGCGCGAAGATGTTAATTTGTGTTTGCTAAGGAAGACAATGTTTGTGGAGTAGAAAATCTAGTGAAGTATATTTTTATGACTGTACACATTCATTATATGGTATTACGACAATTACTTCTTATTAAATGTCTGTGTATATAATCCTTTTTTTAAATAGACTTCATGGAAGTAGTCTTGTCTGTAGTATTATTGTATCTACCTTTTGTAACAATTTATCCTTTACCTTTTTCTGATTTAATGTTTTTGCTTCCCACCTTTCAAAAGCCTCAACTTCATTAACTTTCCAATTACACCGCTGCTTTTTGTGAAACAAATAGCTCCTAGAATCAGTATTTAATATTCTGTGCAATAACGTCTATGTATTTCCACTTTCTGTTAACCGGAGCTTTTATACTCTGCTGTTTGTGGGAGTTGACATTTTCATTGATACCATTTTGAGAAGTATACGAACTATGAATCACTTTTAATTCACATTTTAATAGGTGGCTGTATGGAAAAAAAGCAGCAGTTCAGACATTTGAACGTTTCCAATCACAGCCATGCCTAGTTGTTAGGGGGCCAGGGACACATCTGTTCAGAGGCAGGATGAAAATCTTGTTTCAGGCGGCGGATATCAGAGGGGGCAGAATGGCAGTCTGGATAATTTAGGAGGCAACCCGTGACCTGATCTATCACCCAGCAGAAGTTCCTGCTGGCTGCTCTCTGCTCCCACTGCACAGGTCATATACTATTTAGTTAGGATTAGAGATGAGCGAGCACTAAAATGCTCGGGTACTCGTTATTTGAGACGAACTTTTCCCGATGCTCGAGTGCTCGTCTCGAATAACGAGACCCATTGAAGTCAATGGGAGACTCGAGCATTTTTTCAAGGGGGACCCAGGCACAGGGAAAGCTTGTCCACAGCATCTGGGAACCTCAGAAAAGGAGGAAACACAAAGGAAAATGGACAGGAAACAGAGGGGCAGCATGAATGGATGCCTGGAGGAGCTGCTTAATCGCCACCATTATGCCATAAATTATGGGCAACAGCAGGCCATGACCAGCGTGACGATGAGGTGAGATAGCATCTAAACACATCCACTAATGGACCCTTGACCACTATAGGGGGACGGCATGAGACGGCAGCGGCAGCGTTGCAGGCTAGAGAGTGGCATGGAACAATACCCTAACATGGACTCGCAGCAAGAACGCTGAAAATGATTGTCCTGTGAACAAAAAGTTACGGTTCATTTAGTCGTATAACACAGGCATGGTGGAGACATAGTGACCAAGTTCCCATAACGTATTGGTAAAACACCCGAAAATGACCTGACAAGCTCTTTTGATAAGGGGAACGACATGTGGACAGGCAGCCCTGGAGACTACTTCCATGATTAAGCAGCGGACAGTATGGGACCTTCATATACGCTGCTATGATTGCAAATTCAGGTCCCCAGGCATGCGGCGACAGATAGGGCGCGTGTTACTCACTATGCCATTGTGAAACACCTGAAATTCTGCCTGAACCAGCTGTTGATAAGGGGATGATCGTTGCGCAATATTCCTCCGTGCTCCACGTCTGGGGTATATAGAGAGTTGAAATTAGACATTGGGTACGATGTGGCAGGATCGGTGGAGGCAAAAGTGGCAAGAAACAGCCAGGGGCAGCATGCATGGAATGCCTCTGAGGTCGCCTATCTTGGAATGGAGCCTGGCGTCCCATACTCCAGCGAGCTTTCGCCTGCCAAGCCCCTGTCTCTCGGCTCCTCCCACACAAATAGCCTGGGGGCACCAGACGCTTTACTTTGAAAAATTATATTTCAAAGCAGGCGGGTCGTTTGAATATGTCACCTAGGAATAATGGATACCTAGTAGGGTTCTATTTTCATTGTTGTCTACGGAAATGGTTCCATTAATTAAGAGCGACCGTTGGGGCATCATATTGGCTCGCTATGATTGGCAACTTAAGTCTTCAGCAGGCGGCGCAGAGGTGCCGAGTTCCAAATGTATCTGTGATGAAACCCTGAAAAATTCTGTCCTGACAACCGCTCGTTTGATAAGGGGCGATGTATGGGAGCGAACTAGTTAGTAATTAAGGTGCTTTGCAGTTAAAAACTATTAGTTGGATCTTGGGATGGAGCTGGCAGTCCCAGCTGTGCCAGGCAGAGCTTTCGCCTATCCAAAGCCCCGGTCCTCTTCGGCTACTGCCCCCAAACAGCCTTATTAATGAACCTTTGTATAAGATAAAGTGTCCAGGAGCGTTCTTATGAGTTTGGGTATAGCGGGTAGGAGAATGTAACACGATGCGCAAGAAGCGCTGACAATATATCGTAAATTGATAAAGTTTGCCAGGTAATCTTTTGTGGATTAACAGCAGCGGTTGGCGACCAAGTTAACAAGTTTGATGTAGAAGCAGCTGAAAACAACCAAAATTCGTCCTGACACACAGCTGTTTAATAAGGGGACCATGTGATGGTAGGAAGTGAAGCTAGTAGTTAGTATTAAAAGTTGCTGCAGTTTAAACTATGTTATTGGATTGGGAGGAGCTGGCCTCCGCTGCCAGGGCAGGCTTTCACCAATCAGCCCCTGTCTCTAGGTAACTACCCACAACACAGCCACATTCTAAAACCTTTGTATAGATCACGTGGTAGTAGTGGTTTCTTATAAGTTTGGGTTTTATAGGCGGGCGTGAGGGAAGTAAAGATGACGCAAGAAGCGGCTGAAATATCTCGGTAAAATGATAAAAGGTTGCCAGTCTATATTTGTGTGATGACCGCAGGGGTGGCGAACAAAGTTAAACAAGTTTAATTGGAAGCCATGAAACACAATGCTCGGGAAAGAAAGGAGGATAAAAAAAAGGGTCGGCACCCCAGCTTCTACGACCAGCTCGTATTGATAAGGGGACCATGTATGGGGCAGCGTATATGGACGACTTTGGAGGCAGCTATGGCGATGAGTGGTGGCACCCTGGGTGAATGGATGCAACGTGTGGAGGCAGCTAAAAGACGACATGTGGAGGGCTGCTATGGAGACATTTAAATTGGAATGTCCACATACAGCTGTGGACGTCCAAAAGTTTTCAAACCAGAGGTGGGAGCAGGAGGTGGTCCTCCAAGAAAAATTAAATACATTGAGGCTGGTTAGTTGGCCCAGTCCAAAAAATTTTCAAACCAGAGGAGCAGGTTAGGTGGGCCTCCAGAAAATTAAAGATTGAAGCCTGTATGTGGCACTCACAAAAATTGCTAAACAGAGGACCGTGGTAGTACAGGAAGCTGTGTGATCATTTAGGACGATGGTATGATCAGATACGTCCTCCTTCACCATCTTTGACAAGAGTCAGCCCTACTCTGCCGAGAAATGGGGAAACGTGACCGTGTATGCTGGGTTAAAAAAAAACTGGAAAGGCTCTTGTAACGTACCCCTGCCACAGTGCTGGACAAGCTGCCTGCCTCGCTAGTCTCCCTCGCACTGTCCCGCACGAAGTACGTCTCTGCCGATGCGCGCTGTCAGAAGGGGACATACTGTTTCACTGTGCACCAGGGCCTGAGGGTATCATGCATTTCACACTCCATTTCCTCTCCAGGGATGAGAGTGGAAAGTTTTGCTTGTACCGTGGGTCCAGATAGTGATATACCCAGTAACGGCGGTCTGGAATAAATTCTTTGAACGAGGGTACGGAGATAGCAGCCTACATGAAATTTGCACATATGCGCAACAGGATCCCCAACGCGCAAGAATTCCTCCCCCTCACTGGCCTGACTGCCATTTCCTCCCCAACTTCTTCCAACTCCTCGACTCGTCTCTCTGCCCATACACGCTGACAAAGTGAAGGCTGAACAAATGTCCCTCTTCTGTGCTACCCAACATTCCACTCCTCTTCTCCTCATTCCTCTCCACCCCTCCGTAATGCGCATGGAAAACAGACCTAAAGGGTGCTTTGGCTATCAACAAGGGAATACTCTCTTCCCCACGTTCTTGTTGACGAGCGCAAAGCTTCACTACTTCATGCTGACCAGAGAGTGTTTCAACGGCCAAGCCAGGATGTGAGTGCTATGATGCGGCATTGCCAGCTGACCATCTGTGTTGACTCCTCAATTCTAGACTCAGGCACTGACAGAATATCAGACATCCGCGTCCACTCCCTCATTGATAGCACTTGGAAGGAACTACTCCTGTATACCAGTTTTGTGTAAGTTGCACTCTGGGCGCCTACAATCGGTAGTATTCGTCCGAGCAACGAGCAGTTTCGAGTACGCTAATGCTCGAACGAGCATCAAGCTCGGACGAGTATGTTGGCTCATCTCTAGTTAGGATCTTTTTAGCTATCAGCCAATTAACCCCTCAAGGCACTATGACGTTACCCAACATTATGGGCAGCAGTGCATAAAGCCACCATGACGTTGTGGAATGTCATGACTTCTGTCTGTCACTCTGACAAAACGCAGGGTAACAGGATAGATCCTGTAGTTTCTGAGAGCCAAGGCTCTAAGCTCCGTGTCAGGGGAGGAGTTGAAGTCCAACCCCTCCCCCCTCCAAGAGATTGCTGGGACTGGTTATTGAGGGTGCGTTCATCCCCCCTCCAAGAGATTGCTGGGACTGGTTATTGAGGGTGCGTTCACATGTTGCAGTTAAACTTCATCGCAATTAGTTTTGAGGCGGTTTTAGGTGCAGTTTTGTCAATTTCACAGGTGAAAGACATGAACTCAATGGGTGAATTTAATTTTGAAGGAGAAAGCTGTTCCCCAAATGTCATTCACCTGTTGATTTGATGTCTTTCACTTGTTAAAATAAGTAATACCAGCTAAAACCACCCCCAAACTAATTGCAATGCAGTTTTAACTGCAACGTGTGACTGCACCCTTAGTACAGACAGACAAATCCCAGAAGAAAGCAGGCATTCCCTGGCTGAGCTCACCTTATCAGCATCCTATCTCCTCATTTTCCTTCACAGAGGAAGAAGATCAGATGCCTTCAGTGACCCTCCACACCATAAATCACCTGCACACCACACACTATTAACCCCTTCACTGCCCAGCTGCACACCTTTCCCATCTGTGATCTCCTTTACATTTTGATTTAACTTTGAAGAAAACCTGAAGGGTGAATAAAGCTCTTTTAAGACATTTTGATTAATTTAAGGGGTGTCGTTTCTTAAATTGTGTAATTTCTGTGTTTTCTGTTGTTTAGGTCCATTAAAATCACTTGAGAAATGAAATTGCCCTTATTAAAATGAATTTGGAAATTTTCTTAAAAATATCTACTAAACTACTAAGCCTTCTACCATCCTATCGATACAAAAGAATTTTAAAAATTGTTGCCAACACAAAGCAGACATAAGGTGAATGTTATTCATTAAGTCATTTTTGTGTTATAACTATTTTTTAAGAGTTCAAAAGTTTATAAAAGAGCAAATTTTTACAACTTTTTGCTATTTTTCAGTTTTTTCATAAATAAATTCAAAATATATCACTCAAATGTTTCAAATAACATGTGTCACAAAAAAAAACTCTCAAAATCAACTTGGTATATTAAAGTGTTCCAACGCTATTACAATTTAAATTGACACATGTCAGATTAGAAAAATCTGTCCATAAGGTCAAAATAGGCTTAGTCCTTAAGGGGTTAACTGGCAATAGGAGGTCATGAAGCCTTCTCCTGTCCAGAGTGAAAGAGAAGAGCTTTTAGCGGTATCTAGCCCTATGTGATAGCAGGAGCCAGGCAGGGGCTTATTTATACTCTATAGACCAGGCTACTAGAGAAAAAGTGAGGATAAATATCTGCCACTTATTCTGCCCCTGTTCATACTCTGTTCAGAGCCCTCCTCCCCCTCCATGTAAATGCAGGATATTACTACAGGTCAGAGAAGAAGGGGGAGCAGGTTGATGGTGGCTGTGCTGCTCCTTGGGTCTTGGAGTGAGCTGTATCCTCCACCTCCCGGAGAGGGAGAAAATACTGATCTCAGGAGGTAAACAATTGATACATATAGGTATGTGTGTGAGTGAGTGATTGTTTACATACAAAGAGTATGGAAATAACCATCTAAATAGGCATGTGTATACTGCGTTGGGGTGGGGGCGCCATTTGAATTTTCTCCTTAGGCAGCAAAAAGGCTAGAACAATCCCTGTAGGGGGCGTAAACCTGCCTTTTTGGTTGCCCTGTAGCACCATGTCCGGTTTAGGTGGAGCTGCTGAACGGTGGGCACTGAAACCAATCAATCATTCCTATTGTTAATAATAAAAATACTGTAAGAATTATCTGTCAATAGAAGTATAGAGTTTGGGACGTGATATGTAGATATGACTACTTAGGAATAGTAGTAGCTGAGGTAACCACGGCAGTATTGCTTGGATTAAATTGGAGTTCAATCAGTGGTGGATGGTAAACTCAATTTTAGTGACCAGAGCCAGGCGGCTGCTACTCAAACAAATGAAATGATGGGATGTATCAAGAGAGGCATTGACCCTCATGATAAATACATAGTTATACCTTTATACAAATCACTGGTTAGACCACACATGGAGTATTGTGTGCAGTTTTGAGAGCTAGTATATAAAAGGGTATAATAGAACTGGAACAGGTGCAGAGGAGAGCAACAAAGATTAATAGAGGAATAGAGGGGAAACTAGAATACAAGGGATTACAAAATTTGGGATTATTCAGTTCAGAATAAAAATGACTGTGGGGAAACCTCATTACAATGTACAAATACCTGAATGGGCAGTACAAGGATATCTCCAAAGATTTTATCATCACCATAGATGGGGGGAAACCTCTACACCTAGAGAGGAGGCGGTTCTACCATCACCATAGACAGGGGCATCCTCTACACCTAGAGGAGAGGAGGTTCTACCATCACCATAGACGGGGGGAAACCTCTACACCTAGAGGAGAGGCAGTTCTACCATCACCATAGACAGGGGACATCCTCTACACCTAGAGGAGAGGAGGTTCTACCATCACCAT
>CM033646.1:19337264-19507962 GCA_019512145.1 Engystomops pustulosus | reverse complement strand
GGTTCTACCATCACCATAGACAGGGGGCATCCTCTACACCTAGAGAAGAGGAGGTTCTACCATCACCATAGACAGGGGGCATCCTCTACACCTAGAGGAGAGGCAGTTCTACCATCACCATAGATAGGGGGCATCCTCTACACCTAGAGAAGAGATGGTTCCACCATCCCCCATACACAAAGGCTCTTTACTGTAAGAGCAGTGAGACTATGGAGCTCTCTGTCACAAGATGGCTGATAATTTGAAAATGTTCAAGAGAGACCTGGATGCCTTTCTGGAGAGCAATAATATCATATGGGAATAAACTTTTTGTTAGTAATTTCTGTTGATCCAGGGAGTTATTCTGACCACCATATTAGGGGTTGTGAAGGAATTTGCTCTTAACCAATTGGCATCAGCTTTGTAAGGTTTTTTCCTTCTTCCCAACGCAATGGGCAGATTTCCTTACCAGTCCCTGCGCGATTCCCGAGTTGCGCTCCCTGACTCCAATGCACAGCTGCCGCGATTCACTAAGATTGTGGACCTGATGTCTGTCTTGCCCCGCTCAAGTCGCCAGAGTTTCACTCTTCTCCGGGCATGTAAGTGCATTTATCATGCCGACCATAAATCTGAGGGACCCTTAGTGAATAAGCCCCAATATAATGTGTAAGTTGGACTTGATGGATTAATATCTTTTTATAACCTATTTTACTATAATACTATGAATCATAAGTGCTATTAAGGGAAGGATAGATTAGTGTTACACTTACTTGAAAGTAAGAAGAGCCAGCCAGCATTGGTAGATTATGTCAGTGGCAGAAGAAAGAATGATCCTTAAGAAGCCAAGTTAATTCACAAAAAGTGGGGACTAGCTGAAATATCAGGTTGTGTTGGGGCAGTGTCCACTACTGAATGGTAGATAAAAAATAGATTATTGAAAGTTTATTGAATATATGGAAAATTTAGTTTTTATTAGTAAGCCTTCTAACTCCTTTATAAAATGATTGAACTTCAACAATAATGCAAGTATGAGGGAGAGATAAAACTAGTTTTATTGGTAAGACACATGGGTTTATATAATAGATAAAATGGTTTTATAGAAATGATACTCCAGTTCATTGAGGCAATGAGACATGTTACTTTGTCTGGGCTATTAATATACGTAAGAAAATTCTTCTATGTGCACACAAACAAATTTGCTCAAGAAGTTTAAATGGTCATAAAAATAATAATAGTAAAACAATTGCATGTCCTGTTCAAGGTATTTCTGGTATGATAAATACAACATTTCAAGATCTGGTATTTCCAAATGAAAAATCAAAGATATTACCTGGGGGGGGGGGGGGTTGTGCTGGGCATTTCATTGCTTGGTGGGGCTGCTAAGGCATTTCCTACTTAGGGGGGTCTGCTGCAAGGCAATTCATTAATGGGGGGGCTACAGCAGAGCATTTTAATACTAGGGGAGGCTGCATGGGGAATTTCATTACTTGAGAGGGTGGGAACAATTCATTTCCCACCCTAGGTCTTTACTCGAGTCAATAAGTTTTCCCAGTATTTTGTCGTAAAATAATCGGCTTTGGCGTATATATTCGAGTATATACCCAAGTACAGGGATATCCTGGATGAAAACCTCTTCCAGAGTGCTAATAAATTAGCAAAAACATCTACATTTATGTTTTTTTCTGTCAAGATGGGGAGCTGCATGTACAACCTCTTAAGGACGCAGGGTTTTTCCGCTCATTTCTCGCTCTCCAACTTCAAAAATCCATAACTTTTTCATTTTTACGTGTACAGACCTTTGTGAGGGCTTATTTTGTGTGAAACAAATTTTACTTTCCCGTGATGTTATTTATTTTAACATGCCAGGTACTGCGAAGCTGAAAAAAAATTCCAAATGTGGAAAAATTGAAAAAAAAACTGCACATGCGTCACGTTCTTTATTTTGCAAAAAAAAATAAAACAACAATTTGCAACTTTTTGTATGAATCAACAATCAATCTATACAAAAATTAGCTATACAATTATTATTTATACAGTGTCAATATTATAGTTTTCCTTTAATTATATAATATAATACCCCTTTTCTTTCTTTCCCCCTTTACCTCCCTAATTTTAATTTCTGGATCCTGTTTCGTTATATAAACAGTTTCCTTCTGACTCTAGCTCTTTATATGCGTACCCATAAGTCCCATCCAGTAAAAAAACGTTTTTTATCTATACAAAAATTAGCTATACAATTATTATTTATACAATGTCATTATTATAGGTTTCCTTTGATTATATAATATAATACCTCTTTTCTTTCTTTCCTCTTTTGCCTCCCTAATTTTAATTTCTAGATCCTATTTTCTTTATTTAACCAATTTACTTCTGAGTCTAGCTCTTTATATGCGTACCCATAAATCCCATCCAGTAAAAAAACGTTTTTTACTTATAATTCCCCCCTCATACATAAATAATTCATAGTTTCTTAGGTTGAGCATCCCCGAGATTACTCTTTCTATTTCCGGTGGGCGATTTGTTTTCCAGTTGTTATGGATCTCTAACCTAGCTATAGAACATAGCCTGAAAAGGATACCCTTAACGTCACCGGCCAAGTATACATTTTTCTGCATTACGTTAAGAAGGAATATCTCAGGTGAAGCTGGAATTTTAATCTTACACCGTCTCTGAAACAGCCCAATCACCTGTGCCCAAAAGTCTCTAACCATTGGGCAATGCCACCATAGATGAAGAAGATCCGCTTGGATCCCACACCCTCTCCAGCATTCATTCGATGTGTCATTATAGATTTTTGCTAATCTGTTAGGTGCTAAGTGCCATCTCAAAAGTATTTTGAGGTAGCATTCACTATGGTTTAAGCACCTCAGACTGTTTTGAACTTTTTTTGTGGATGAGAGCCAATCGGTTGTTGAGAACGTGCTTCTGCTTACTAGGAAAAAATCTATTCTTGAGTAACTTGAATGCGGTTTTGAGAAGAAGGTATAATCTTTTTTTTCCCCATGTACGTATCGCCATACATCATGTATATCATATTCTCGTATAATTTCCCCGATACAGGGTTTTTTTTTTAAACTTAGTGTTACAGAGGTGGTATCTAACCGGCGGTTGACAACTGCATTAAAGTCTCCCCCAATAATGATATTACTATGATGGCTACTAATAAATTTGCTAAAGACATTTTTAATGAATTTTACTTGACCTTGATTCAGGGCATATATATTTATAATACTGAATACTTGATTGTATATAAGACAGCGGATCCAAATATATCTGCCGTGGGTGTCTTGTTCCACCTCAACTTGCATAATCGGAAGCGTATTTTTAAATGCGATTGCAACACCCGCTTTTTTCTTTTGTCTATCTGAGGCAAAATATAAACGTGTATAAGCCTTATCGCTGAACCTGTAGTAATCTCTTCCCAAGAGATGTGTTTCTTGTAACAGGACTATATCGGGGGAATACAACTTTATGTTTCTCCAAACTGTAAACCTTTTTACCGGGGAGTTTAGCCCCCGCACATTTAAGCTTAATACATCCACATAAACCATTTTACAGGGAGTTTTTTATCCATCCTAGAGCTAAAAAGATAAGCACCTAGGCATACTTCTATACCCAACCAACGGTGCCTGAAACAACTCTGTGTTGAGGTAGTTATAAAGGGAAGGGTATCTTTATACAATTTTAGGGGGCTGTGTATCAATAAAGTCAGACTGTTTAGGGAGGTCTTATGTTCGCTTTTCTCCGAAGATGTCGATTGCACCGTATAGCTAAAATTTTTGTCATACTGTTTTGGCCTAGAACTATCTCGGCCGATGGAAGTGAAGTTAAAAGAGGAGATGAGAATCCAAAGAAAGATTCTTCGGATTTTCATCGAGCGCCAGCCAATGTTCGCCAGGCGGTTTTCGGTGGAGGGGCTTGGATGGGTTTATTTACAACTAAACAGCCTTTTGAGTGTTTTTTTTTTTTTTTTTTTTCCTTTTCATTGTGTCCCCAACCTATCTACTTTCAAACTACCCCCCGGGTGCGCCCATAGTTATATTCCCAGAGTATACTACATACCAACTTGAACTCAACAATATGGTTTGGTATCAACAACCATTATGGACATATTTAAATCTATTGTCTTTTGTCACAAAATAAACCTTGCAATTAAACATCGTCCATTACAAGGTTTACGGTGAATCAACCCGTTGGCTTTGGGACCGATTTCCAGTCCACTTTAATTTTTTCTGGGATATCAGAATCTTTTCTGTGAGACCGGTCCTGTTCCTGCATCCATCCCCATCTTATCATGAGGTCTTCAGCTTTCCTTGCAGAGTTACAGATGTACTTCTGGTCTTCTTTGGTAAAAATAAGTGAAAGGGGGAAGCCCCAGCTATAACGTATGTTTTTTCCTCGCAGGATAGTAGTTGAACTTCCAAATTCTCTTCTTTTATTTAATGTTGCTGATGAAATGTCATTGAAGACAATTAACTCCTTAAATCTCTCCATACGTTTATCACTTTGCCTGCTTGTCTTCATAATTTCTTCTTTAATATGAAAGTAGTGGATCCTCACAATTACATCTCTAGGAGCTCCTGATGGTGCGTTTGTTGGCTTCCGCAGTCTGTGCGCTCTATCAATTTTTAGATCTGAGTCAGCGGTTTCCGGAAGTAGTGAGGACATAAAATCCCATATAAAATTCAGCAGATCTGCGTCTGTCACTGATTCTTGAATACCTCGAATTCTTATGTTGTTCCGTCTTGAACGGTCTTCTAGCTCCATAATTTTTTTTTCTTGTTGTTGTATGGTCTCTCTACATGTTGCTACTACATCGATTAACGCGTTGCACGTCTCCGAGATTTCAGTTACCGCACCTTCCAGGTGGACTGTTCGATCACCTAGTACAGAAATCTCTTGTCTTATTTCATGAGATAGGGATCTAAATTCGGATTGAATTTTTAAATGGTGTCTATTTAAAATTTTTTCCATGGCCTCTTCCGTCATCCATTCGGTGTGAGAAGGTGTGGTCTGTACTGTAGCTGAGGCATTTAGAGTCGCGCTTTCGTCGCTAAGCTGGTCTTTGGACTCATCCATAAACTCTCTTCGTGAGTGATCATTAGTATCTTTTATTTTTTTACTCGGATCCATTTCCGATTGTTGTTTATTAGTCCTTGGTGAAAAAAATGGGGAGCCTATTTTCGGCTTCTCAGGCTTACGTCTTGGACCCATCACCCATAAAAGGAAAAAAAACCACCTCCCTTCCCTAGGTATACAATTTAACACCTTCTTGTTTTAATATGTATCCACAAATCACTATGTGGGTTATACGCTATTACCCCACCGCACAACTGAGGCTTTATTGACAATTACAGTTCCAGTCCTAGCGTCAGATATCACAATCCTCTTCCTATTGTCATGTGAGTGTTGCAAACATATAAGGTGGTGGCAGTTAGTGGATGATTAATATTATACGTTTGATTCAGCTAACATAGTCAGACAGTTGGAATTTGTTATTATGCTGATTTTAATATTGATAATAGCTAATCACAGCTCTTACCGGCTTCCAGACCTCCTCGTTCTACAACCAGTTAGAATTTGTTATTGTGCTGGTTTTAGTGACAATATTAGTTGATTACCAGCTTCCAGACCTCACCGATCTACAGACAGTTAGTATTTGTTATTGTGCTGGTTTTAGTGACAATATTGGTTGATCACAACTGTACCAGCTTCCAGACCTCACCGATCTACAGACAGTTAGTATTTGTTATTGTGCTGGTTTTAGTGACAATATTGGTTGATCACAGCTCTTACCAACTTCCAGACCTCAAAGATCTACAGACAGTTAGTATTTGTTATTGTGCTGGTTTTAGTAACAATATTGGTTGATCACAGCTCTTACCAGCTTCCAGACCTCCCGATCCACAAACAGTTAGTATTTGTTATTATACTGATTTTGTTAACAATATTGGTTGATCACAGCTCTTACCAGCTTCCAGACCTCGCCGATCTACAAACAGTCAGTATTTGTTATTGTGCTGGTTTTAGTAACGATTTTAGCTGATCACAACTGTTACCAGCTTCCAGACCTCACCGATCTACAAACAGTCAGTATTTGTTATTGTGCTGGTTTTAGTAACGATTTTAGCTGATCACAACTGTTACCAGCTTCCAGACCTCACCGATCTACAAAACAGCCAGATTTGTTATTGTGCTGGTTAGTAACGATTTTAGCTGATCACAACTGTTACCAGCTTCCAGACCTCACCGATCTACAGGCCGTTAGTATTTGTTATTATGCTGGTTTTAGTAACGATATTAGTTGATCACAGCTCTTACCAGCTTCCAGACCTCACCGATCTACAGACAGTTAGTGTTTGTTGTTATGCTGATTTTAGTAACGAAGTTAGCTGATCACAGCTCTTACCAGCTTCCAGACCGCACCGAACTCACACCTCTCCGGGTCAGACTTGATTAAATAATAAATCCTCCGTTCTCTCTTCCCGAAGGACACTGTGTGCTGCCCAAAAACAAGTGTAGTTCTCCTACATGTTACCCGGTCTGCAAACCGGTTCACTGTTTTGGTCTGTGCCGCTCCAGTCTCGTCCAAACTCCCCCTGCTGCGTGCTGGAGTGTGGGTCTTCTCACGAACTCCACCCCGGTCACCTCGCCGGGTTCGTAGCCCCACGGCAGTCCCAGCTGTGCGGCGTTCAGAGCAGCGTTTTCTTCAGCGTACCGCTGTCAGCTGCTCGGCTGTCGGCTGTGAGCTGCCTGGACTCTGCTGCGTGGTCTCTACTGCGTGATGCCAGCTATACACAATGCCGGCCACTCGCTACCCCGGGGGGTTGTCCTCGCTGACATCACTCTCGGCTTCTCCCTGTCTCAACCATCATCCTCCTCCACCTCAGCCAGCCTCGTGGTGCGTGCCTACATTGCGTCAGCACGTCATCTCCTCCTTCCTCTTCCTTAACTCTTTCTCAGTTTTTTCGACTTTAACTGTGCGCTCCAAATAACACCTCAGCTTTATTCTTTGGTTCGGTGCGATCGCGGTGATACCAAATTTATATAGGTTTTATTGTGTTTTAATACATTTTCAAAAATTAAACGAATGTGTACAAAAAAGAAAAAAAATGTTTTGCCATCTTCTGACGCTAATAACTTTTTCATACTTTGGTGCACGGAGCTGTGTGAGGGGTCATTTTTTGCGAAATGAGCCGACGTTTTCATAGTCTTGTTTCAACCTCTTTAGAAGAATTTTCTTCTTCAGTACTGTAAATGCAATTGTTCTTTTCTTCAAAGTTCTTGCCAGTAGAACAGATTCATTGTTTCTCTGTGGAGCTCATCCAGGTTTATGTTTAATCCAGATGACAATGCGCTTCAGGATATTCATGACTTTATAATTGGTCCTGGATTGACCCTACTTCCTCTATTTACTTTGACTCTAATCATCTGCCTGTATGTAACCAAAGCCAGTAAATGAGGCCACTTTCAATAGGGAGCTTTTTGTCATTAAAAGGGTATTCTCATGTGGGCATTCACATTTTATTTCATTTAATCTTCCATATACATATATTTCTTCAATTGGATGTTATTAAATAAAAATGTACATATATGAAGATAATGTCCCTTAGAAAGGAACGACAGCTGTCCTTAGACATGACCACCACTTCTGGGGGAATTGGGCCAAGAAACAAATAGTTTTTGCAAATGAAATGGTCAGTAGTTACTGCATTTCCCATGGCCATCCTGTGCTTGTGAACCTTGAATCCACGTCAGGCAGGGCTCATTAGTGCATGTCTGGCCACTGCTTGAATAGCACAGTGGTGGTCATATCCAAGTACAGAAATCTCATTTCTAACATGCCATCATATTTAGGGAATTATCTTCTAGTAGGCACATTTTTTAACAACATGCAATTGCAGAAATGTATATATGACAGATGAATGAAAATAAATGTGAATGCCCAGGTAAGAATATGCCTTAGATGAACATATCTTTAACCCTTAGTCACATTGAATGCAGAGGACACAACATATTGGTTAGGTAAGAGGGTACAGAATATGAGGGGTAGATAAGAGGGTACACAATATGGGGAGAAAATGAGAGGGGCCACAATATGAGGAGCAGATGAATTGGGCCACAGCATGAGGGGAAGATAAGGGGCTACAATATGAGGGGGATAAGAGAGAAGCCACAATATGAGAGGGAGATGAGATGCCACAATATGAGGGGGAGATGAAAGGCGATAATATGAGAGGGAGATTAAAGGGGCCATAATTTGGAGAGGATATGAGGGAAGCCACAATATGAGGAAAAGATTAGAGAGGCCACTATATGAGGGGGAGATGAGGATTAGATGAGTGGTGCCACAATAAGAGAAGGAGATGAGAGGGGCAACAATCTGAGGAGGATATGAGAGAGGTGCACTATGATGGAAAGATGTGAGGCCACAATATGAGAGGAGATGAGAGAGACCATAATATAAGGAGGAGATGAGAGGCCACAATATGAGGGTTAGGTGAGAGGGTACACAATATGGGGAGGAGATGAGAGGGGCCACAATATGAGGAGCAGATGAGGGGGGCCACAGCATGAGGGGAAGATAAGCGGCCACATTATGAGGGGGATATGAGAGAAGCCACAACATAAGGGGGAGATGAGAAGGGCCACAATATGAGGGGCGATAATTCAAGGGGGAGATTAGAGGGGCCATCATTTGGAGAAGGTGTGAGGAAAGCCACATTATGAGGAGGAGATTAGAGAGTCCACTATAAGACGGGGAGATGAGAGGGGCCACAATAGGAGGATGAGATGAGAGAGGTCACAATATGTGGATGAGATGAGAGTCTGCACAATGGAATGGGGAGATTAGAAGGGCCACAATATAAGATAATAAATTAGAGGGGACACAATGTGAGTGTCAGGTTTGCTAGGGAGAATGCTGGGACTTCTGGTTCTTCTGGTCGTGCCAGCAGCATTCTCCGACCCCCGGCGCGTATCCATGCAGACTCCACCTCTTGTCCCGGGCAGCGGCTGCTAAGATCTCGCGCTGTCTAGGAGTTGTGTTCGAAACTGCTGGGACTTGTGGTACCTCTGCATGCTGCCTGGTTTCTGCACCATGAGGGGTTAATTCCCAGAAGCTGTCCAGCTCCTATCAGGTTCTGGAGGTGGAGTTCTGGCTGAATAAATTGCAGCCTCACTAGTCACCTGTGCCAGTGTTTGAAATCCCTTCATCACTCGCTTGCTGCATTAGGTTGTCTTGCTCAGTATCTGTATCTGAATTGTTGTGACCTCGGCTAGTTTTTGACATTTTGCCTTCTGACTTTGTTCTTGACGTACCCTCTCGTTGTGACCCCGGCTAGTTTACCATTCTTTTGTGTTTTATGTTTGTCAGTCTGTTTGGGTTTCCCTTCCCTCACTTATCCAGTGTATTTCGAGTCTTCAAGTAGTCGCCCCACGGTTTAGCGTGGGGGGGGCTATAGGAAGGGACAGAGGTTGGGGCAAGCTCAGGGCACACTATCCCCTGTCTTCTGTGTTACACAACCCTAACAGTGAGGATGAGAGGAGAGTATCATAGTATCATAGTATATAAGGCTGGAAGGAGACGCAAGTCCATCAAGTCCATCCTTTAAGAATTAAATAAATGTTTTATCCCCATAACCCGTGATATTTTTTCTCTCCACAAAGTCATCCAGGCCTCTCTTGAACATGTACATAGAGTCCGCCATAACAACCTCCTGCGGCAGAGAGTTCCACAGTCTCACTGCTCTTACAGTAAAGAACCTTTGTCTATGGTGACGGTAAAATCGCCTCTCCTCTAGGCGTAGAGGATGCCCCCTTGTCCTGGTCACAGGCCGAGGTATAAAAAGATCTTTGGAGAGATCCTTGTACTGTCCGTTCAGGTATTTGTACATTGTAATGAGGTCTCCCCTCAGTCGTCTTTTTTCTAAACTGAATAATCCCAATTTTTTTAATCTGTCAGTGTATTCTAGTTCCCCCATTCCCCTAATAATCCTGGTTGCTTTCCCCTGCACCCGTTCCAGCTGTACTATATCCTTTTTATACACTGGTGCCCAAAACTGTACACAATATTCCATGTGTGGTCTGACCAGGGATTTGTATAAGGGCAAAACTATGTCTTTATCACGAGAATCTATTCCTCTCTTGATACATCCCATTATTTTATTTGCTTTAGCAGCAGCCGCCTGGCTCTGGTCACTAAAATTAGTTTACCATCCACCAATACCCCCAAGTCCTTTTCAGCTCCAGTTTTACCAAGCAATTGACCGTTTAGAACATAATTATACTTTTTGTTTCCATGGCCCAAGTGCATAACTTTACATTTATCTACATTAAACCTCATCAACCATTTCTCTGCCCATCTCTCAAGCTTCCACAAATCCCTCTGTAATGCTAAACTATCGACCTCATCTGCAAATATTGAAACTTGACTGTGTAAACCCACTACAAGGTCATTAATAAAAATATTAAAAAGAAGTGGCCCCAATACTGACCCCTGTGGCACTCCACTGGTAACATCAACCCAATCTGAAAATGTGCAATTAATGACCACCCTCTGTTTTCTATCACTAAGCCAATTACTTACCCAAATACACAGATTTTCTCCGCTTCCCAGCAGTCTCATTTTATATACCAAACTTTTATGTGGCACGGTGTCAAATGCCTTTGAAAAGTCCAGATATACAACATCCACAGCGTCCCCCAGATCCAGTCTGGAACTTACCTCCTCGTAGAAGCCAATCAGATTAGTCTGACAGGACCGATCTCTCATAAACCCATGCTGACGCTGGGTTATAAGGTTGTGCACAGTGAGATACTCCAGGATAGCATCTCTAATAAACCCCTCAAATATTTTCCCCACCACAGCAGTTAGACTTACGGGTCTGTAGTTTCCAGGATCGCTATTTGATCCTTTTTTGTATATTGGTACCACATTTGCTATGCGCCATTCCTGTGGAACATAACCAGTCCTCAGTGAATCTTCAAATATTAAAAATAACGGTTTGTCTATCACCGTACATAATTCATGCAGAACCCGGGGGTGTATGCCATCTGGCCCAGGTGATTTATCTATCTTAGTGGTTGCGAGGCGGCGCCGTACCTCTTCCTGGGTTAAACTGTTGACATTATAAAAATAATTAACATTATTCCTCATTGTGTCTTCCACCAGGGGATTTTCCTGGGTAAAGACAGTTGAGAAGGCGACATTCAGTAGATTGGCCCTTTCCTCATCTCCTTCCACCATGACCCCCATGGTATTTCTAAGGGGACGCACACTCTCTGTTTTTAGTTTCTTATCATTTATATACACTTGAAAAATAATTTGGGATTATTTTTGCTCTCCCTGGCAATATTTCTCTCAGTCTCTATTTTTGCGGCCTTTATCTGCTTTTTACAGGATTATAGAGAGAAAAATAAATCCTGTAAAAAGCATTAGAGAAAGCTTCCTAGCGAGTATTGCTGTGTTCCTGCGTATTCCTGTATTCCTGCGTTCCAGTGTATTCCTGTGTGTTCCCGTTCCTGAGTCCTGTGTTGCCGTGTTACCTGTGTTCCTCCCTGTTGCTGTGTGCCTGTGTTCCCGTTCCCTCCTGCCTGGACCTCCTGTTGCTGACCCCGGACTTGAACCTGACGTTGCATCTCTGCCGCCTGCCCTGACCCTGTGCCTGGACCCGACTACGAGTTTGTCATCCGTTAAGGTACCTCGACCTCGGCTGCCACCGTGGGCTAGTCACACCTGGGAACGACCTAGTGGTATCCTGCCGCAGCAAGTCCAACCCGCTTTGCGGCGGGCTCTGGTGAAAACCAGGTGCCGCTAGGCTCCGGTTCCGGGTGTTGGCTAGTTACATCTCCCGCGGTGGTCCAGAGGATCCACTGATCCTAACAACGAGGAGAAGATTAGAGGGGCCACAATATGAAGAGGAGATGTGTGAGGTCACAATATGAAGGGGAGATATTGGACCACAATATGAAGAGGAGTTGAGAGGGGCACCAATATGGGGAGGAAATAAAAGGGACCACAGTATGAGATGAGAAGGGTCACAATATGATAAGGAGATAAGAGGCTACAATATGAGGTAAGCTAAGAGGAACAACAATATGAGGATAAGATGAGGGGCCACAACATGAGATAAGAGGGGCCACAATTTGAGGTGTAGATGAGAGGGGCAACAATATGTGGAGAAGATGAGAGGGGTTACAATTTGAGGAGTACATTAGAGGGGCACACTATGGGGCAGATTCACAGCTCAGCTTTCTTTTTAGCAGTGCTCATGAATATTTTAAAGAGGAGCTGTGATTGGTTGCCATGGGCAACTAGAAATATTCTGACTTTCAGACAGCTTGATAAATCTGCCCCTATGAGTTGAAGATGAGAGGTCATAATATGAGGGAAGATAAGAGGGAGAACAATATGAGGAGTATATGAGAGTGGTCACAATATGCGGAGGAGATTAGTGTGGCATACTATGAGGTGTCAGTGAGAGGCAACAATATGAGGGAAGATGAGAGAGACGAGGAGATGCCCCCCCCCCTCCCCCCCCGGAATACACCACCCCGCACGCAGGTGAAGAACCCCCCCACCCGCGCAGCCCTCACCACTGGTTTCTTATAGAACAAAGAAGCCTTTAAAAAGATTAATTAATCAAACGGCAAGATTCTCCACCAAAGAAAATTTCCTTCTTTAAAAATCTTCTAAACAGCCACTATACCTTCCTCTTACAGACACTAGCATGATAAAAGCAGGACCTAAAATACCTAACAAAAATTTGACGGACCGAATGGCAGAGATTTGCACCTGACTATCTCCCAGAACAAGACAGGCTGCATTAAGAGAGTGGAGAAGTTGAGCACTAATATAGTAGGCTACTGATGAGATTGTGCCAATGCCAACCTGAGGACAGCGGTCCCCTACTTATGAACACCCGACTTACAGACGACCCTATTTACAAACGGACCTCTGACGTTGGTATTTCCTGTACTTTAGCTTTAGGCTACAATAATCGCTATAACAGTTATCAAAGGTCCGTATAAGCTTTATTGTTAATCCTGGTTCTGATGACAATCCACATTTTTAAAATCCAATAGTCACAGAAGACCAAAAAAAAATTGTCTGGATCTACAGTTAAAAATATACAGTTCAACTTACATACAAATTAACTTAAAGGAACCTACCATTGTAGTGGCAGGTTTCCGATGGAAAAACCGGGCACCAGCTCAGGGTGAGCTGGTGCGGAGCTTATTTTAGTAGTGTTTTAAAAAACCGCGGTATCGCGGTTTAAAACCGCTTTTTAAAACTTATAGCCCGCATGGAGGTACGCACTCGGCGCTTACCGTGCGCGCGGGCTCTCATTCATTCCTAGTAGCGCGCGACGGTAAGCGCCGAGCGCGTACCTGCCTGCGCGGCTATTAAGTTTAAAAAGTGTTTAAAACCGCGATACCGCGGTTAAAACACTAACTAAATAAGCTCCGGCACCAGCTCACCCTGAGCTGGTGCCCGGTATTGCATCGAACCTGCCACTACAAGTGGTAGGTTTCGTTAAGAACAAACTATCAGAACTATCTTTGTACGTAACCTGGGATGACTGTACTGCAAAGACTGTGGATTGATTCAATTGATGCCGAGAAGGTGTTTGGACAATCTCGAGTGGGACTGGCTCTTCTGGTACTATCCCAGAGGGTGTGGGGCCACTTTATGAAATTTTGTAAGGTTTATACCTTGGTGCCAAAATGCTAGTCACATTATCGGTGAGCTGCGAGGCCATTCAACCTAGAAAAAGGTATAAGGTGGGCCAATGGACACGACGAATCTATAGTTTTGTTGATGATATCTTTGTAGTCCGAAAAAAAAACCTCTGAAGACCTATGGGATTATATAGGCAAGTAGTCATGGTCCTTTTTCCGGGATTAAAATCATAAGGAAAAAGTAAATGCTAGTTGAACCTAGTATGAAAATAGGAGGATGTGAGAAATAAGGCACAATTAGAAGAGTCATCTAATTTATATCTTGGCATTTAAAAACATAGGCTCGATCGAATCGGTCATCTACGGTATAATCCTCCATTTTCATTCCGAAAGAAAAAAGATGTGCAGATCTCCCACTCTCTCTCTGGCTGGGAGATGATTTGGCTGATATAAATCGAATATGCTCCCAAAGTATTATTAACATCCATGGCCAAATTTAACCATTAAATTGGACCAATAAATGACTTAAAAGGCTTACTTAAAATATAGCATAAACAAGTTTTTATGAGGGGAAAACAACCAGAATTTCATTAGAAAAATGCAAACCTACAAGGAAGGAGGCCTTGATGTGTCCAATTCTTAAAATGCATTACCGGCTTGTAGCTGTAGATATGTTTAAGGAGAAAAGGGAAAAAGAACATTTTTACATAAAAGGTGTGAAGCAGAGATCTACAAGTTATACACTGTTAGAAGTTGTCTGCTCCATAATATTAAAACAAGAGAGGAAAGGACAGTGGCGTAACACAGCCGAGCGTTTGCTACGGGGCCCGAGCGGCACAGGGGCCCAGGATGAACAGCCCACAGACAAACTTATAAAGCGTACTGGGGCGAGTGGGACACCCTTGGACAGTAATACGGCCCCTGGGCCGTCCCACTGTCCGCCCACTCCATCTGTGGGTGTACCGCCTTGGCCTCTTCATTGTGGCCACTCAGTCCACCCACTTCTTTTGCGCGACGCCCCGACGGCTCCAGCAGGGGCGCCTGGCATGGCCACTGCTTCTAGGCTGGCCCAGCCTGTTCTACCCACAGCCGCCCGCTGACCTAGTTCATCCGCGCTCGCTGCCCCGGTCTGTGTGCGGCCGCCCGGCCAGATCTACTCCTTACTCGGCCTAGTGTCTTCACGCCCCGGCTGGTCCACTTCTTCTGCGGCTGCAGGGCCTAGTCCATTCACAGCTGCTTGACCGGCCGGCTTTCCGCGGTCCGCACAGCTGGCCTACTTCTGCGCTTCCCTGAAGACACAGCCCACGGCTATAGCAGCTGTCTACAGGAAATGTAAGTCCCTATACATATATGTATAGATTACTGTATGTGCTGTATGTAGTGGCTGTATGATGTGTGTGCTATATGATATGCTGTATGTATGTTGTTGTATGAATATGTATATGCGTATGTATGTGTGTATGGTATGCTTGTAGTATATGATGGTTATGTATGTGTGTATGGCTATATGTATATGCTGTATGTATGTGTGTATGTAAGTGTGATGTGATATGTAGTGGTTGTAGTTGCTAATGTATGTGCTGTATGTATGTGTGTATGTGCTGTATTATGTATGTGCATATCTGATGTCGTGTGTATGTGATATATGTATATGCTGGATGTATGTTGGTATGGCTTAATGTATAGCTGTATGTAGTTATGTGTAGATATGGTGGTATGCTATATGTATATGCTGTATGTATGTGTGTATGTGCTATAGATACTGCGTATTCTGTATATGTGTGTATGTGCTATATATATGCTGTTAGTATGTGCTGTGTGTTGTGTTGTATGTGCTATATGTATGTGCTATCTGTATGTGCTGTGTGTATGTGTGTATGTGTGGTATGTATAAATGTTGTGTATGTGCTATATGTATCTGTGCGTTATGTAGTGATGTGTATGTGCGGTGTGTATGTGTACTGTACTGTAGTGTGTACCGTATGTATTGTGTATATATTGCATCTATACGCAGTATGTGTGTATGTGTAACTGGTGTATGTTTATATACTGTATGTATAAGTATATACAGTTTGAGTTTGTGTATACTGAGAATATCAGTGTATAAATGTAAAGAGTACCATCAACATGTGCATATGAGTGGTATACGACGTATGGTGTATGAGTATATAAAATTAGTGTAGAAGTGTTATGTGTGTGGTGTATTTTAAGTGTATAAACGTATGTGTATGCATGAATATTTTTTTAGAGGGAGGGGGCCCCATGCAGAAATCTGCTATGGGCCCTGCCTCTCCTGTTACGCCACTGGGAAAGACTAACAAAAAATCAAATACTACTAATGATACCATCAACCATCAAAGATTCTCAAGATAGATGGTACCATAGCAAATGTCAGGGTCCTGGGTCTGTGGACCCTTTGGACCACCACGGGAGTGGTACTAACCGAAACCTAAGAACAGCGTTAGTGCCACCAGGTCTTCCCAGGTGCAAACTAGCCCGCGGTGGCAGCCAAATTAGAAATGCAGACACAGTCCGAGCCCGGGGGTGACAGCGGGAGAACAGGGCAGGAAGAACACTGGAACTCACAGCAGGAACACGGAGCAGGAGGAACACGGAACACAAGAGCAGAACTGGAACACAGGAGCAGGAACAGACGGAAACACGGGAACAGAGATCACAGGAACACAGAACTGGAACAATGAACACTGGAACCCAGAGGGTTTCACTTCACAGGATGGCGTAAGATCCGGGGGGAATGATGGGAGCCGCCAGTTATATAGCGACACGCAAGTTGTAGTTTTGCAAAGAAATGTTGTGAAACGAATAGTAGGCAAAAGTAGGGCTGCAGAGTGAGCAACTAAATTGTGTAACTAAATACACAAAAAGAAAGGAATAGCAGTGAAATCATTGTGCAATCCAATGTCACAGGTGTGCATTTTGCAATTGAAATTAGTATATCAGTTTCCCTTTATCATAGCTACTAAATAGGCTTGTATTACAAATCTGGTGAACACTGTTTGCACATCCGGTCCCTTAGATTAAAAGGTAAAATGTGCCAGTGGCCAGAAATTGCCAGTTACCGTAATGTTCTTCTGAGAAGGCATTTTCATGTGTGTAAAGGCACAACAAATACATGAGACAAAACGCATCCCAAAACACATCAGTATTAATCATGTATTTTGGGTGCGGTTTTTCCCCATGTATTTGAGGGTGTTTAAAAAATGCATTGCAATCACATAGGGGCTCATATACAAAGGGTCCGCGATGCACTTTTGTTAGACTGTGCAACGTTTTCGGTGCTAAAAATGTCTGCACCAAGTATTTAACGGTTTAAGGACCGGGCCCTTTCCTGTTTTTTTCATGTCCTGTTTCACTCCCCACCTTCAAAATCTATAACTTTTTATTTTAACACGTAAAGAGCTGTGTGATGGCTTGTTTTCTGCCGTAACAATTGACTTCATAATGATGGTATTAAATATTCTATGCCATTACTCGGAAGCAGGAAAAAAATTCCAAATGCAATGAAAATGGTGGAAAAACGCATTTCGGCCATTTGTGTGGGCTTGGATATTACGTCTTTCCTGAGCGCCCCAATGAACATGTCAACTTTATTATTTGGGTCGGTACGGATATAGGGAAGAGGGATACAATTTGTATAGGTTTTAATGTCTTCATACATTGACAAAATTAAAACCTCCTCTACAAAAATAATTTTTTGATTTTGCCAAATTCTGGCGCTAATAATTTTTAACTTTGGTGACGGAGCTGTGGGTGGTGTCATTTTTGCGAAATTTGATAATATTTTCAATGATATCATTTTTAGGACTGTGCAACCTTTTGATCACTTTTTATGATTTTTTTAGATTTTCAAAATGGCAAAAAAGTGCCATTTTCGACTTGGGCACTATTTCCGTTACGGGGTTTTTAAACACATTGAAAAACCGTTATCATATTTTGATCGACGGCATTTTCGGACGCGTTGATACCTGATGTGGTTTATGATTTTTTAACTGTTTATTTATATTTGTGTCAGTTTAGGGAAAAGGGGGTGATTTGAAATTTTAGGTTTTTTATTATAATTTTTTTTTTTTCACTTTTTTTTATTTTTATTTATACATTTTTCAGACTCCCTAGGTACTTTAACCCAGGTTGTCTGATCGATCCTATCATATAGGCATCTACAGTATGGCAAGTATATGGGGATTTTCTTCCTCATTCATACAATGTGCTATCAGCACATTGTATAAGTAATGGTTAAAACGAAATAAGCCTCGGGTCTTTGGACGGCGGGCGGTCGCGAACCGGTTAATAAGTGTGTGCGCGGGATTGAGGCACACACGACACTTTTTGTGGCACAGCTGTGCTGGCTTCCATGCATCACAATTAGGGGGCCAGGTGTCCACAGCTACGGAACTGAGCGCGATATTTAACTTTTAAATTGTGTCGCAGCCCCTTCATATTGTGTTGACCCTCTCATCACCTCTATTGTGGCCTGCTCATCTCCTCCTCATCTCATGGTCTCTCTCATCTTCCCTCATATTGTTGCCTCTCATTGCCCCCCCTCATAGTATGCCACTCTGTATCTCCACCACATATTGTGACCCCTCTATCCTCCTCATATTGGTGTCCCCTCTCATTCCTCCCCATTGGTGCCATCTCTTATCCTCCTAATTGGGCTCTGATCCGATATCTTCCCCCCTCATATTGTGACCCCATTCATATCCTCCTCATATTGGGTCCCCCTCTCATCTCCTCCCCATATTGGTGCCATCTCTTATCCTCCTATATTGAGGCCTGATCCGATATCTCCCCCTCATATTGTGACCCCATTCATATCCTCCTCATTTTGTGGCCCCTCTAATCTTCTAATCATATTGTGGCCTGTCTAGTCTCACCAATATATTGTGGCCCTTCTAATCTCATCCACATATTGTAGCCCCTCTAATCTCATCTCAATTGTGGCCCTGTATCTCCCCCTCATATTTTGGCTTCTCTGATATCCTCCTCATATATGGGCCATCTCATTTCCCCCTCATATAATACCCTTTCATCTCCCCTTAATATTGTCCGATCTCATCTCTAATATGGTAGCCCTTATGCTCACTCTCATATTGTGGCCCCTCTCATTTCCTCCTCGTATTGTGGAACATCTTATCTACCCCTCAATTGTGTACCCTCTCAACTACCCCTCATAGTGTGGCCTCCTCTCATCTTCTCCTCATACTGTAGCTTCCCACATACCTTCTCCAAATTATGGCCCCTCTAATCTCCCCCTCTTATTATGGCCTTTCATCTCCCCCTCAAGTTGTTGGCCTTCCCATCTCCCCCTTATGTTGTGGCTTCTCTCATATCCCCCTCGATATTGTGGCCACTTATCTTCCCCTCAGGCTTTGGCCCCTCTCATCTCTCCCCATATTGTGGACCCTCTCACACCCCTCATGTTGTGGCCTCTCATCTCCTTCTCATATTGTGGCCCCTCTCATCTCATCTCCCCCTCATATAGGGCCCTCCTCATCTCCACCTCATATTTTGGCTTCTCTCATATCCTCCTCATATTATGGCCCATCTCATCTTCCCCTCATATTGTGGCCCCTCTTATCTCACAAAATATTGGCCCTCTCATCTCCTCCTCATATTGGGAACATCACCCTCATATTGTGTACCTTCTCACCTACCACTCATATTGTGGCCCTATCAGTGAGAGGCAACAATATGAGGGAAGATGAGAGAGACGAGGAGATGAGAGGCCACAATATGAGTGGTAGGTGAGAAGGTACACAATATGAGGGGTAGATGTTCCACAATATGAGGAGGAGATGAGATGGGCCACATATGTTGTGGAGATAAGAGGGGCCACAATATGAGGGGGAGATGAGATGGGCCATAATATGAGGAGGATATGAGAGAAGCCAAAATATGAGGTGGAGATGAGAGAGGCCACTATATGAGGGGGAGATGAGGATGAGAGGGGCCACAATATGAGAAGGAGATGAGAGGCCACAACATGAGGGGTAGGTGAGAGGGTCCACAATATGGGGAGGAGATGAGAGGGGCCAAAGCCTGAGGGGAAGATAAGTGGCCACAATATGAGGGGGATATGAGAGAAGCCACAACATAAGGGGGAGATGGGAAGGCCCACAATATGAGGGGGAGATGAAAGGCCATAATAAGAGGGGGAGATTAGAGGGGCCATAATTTGGAGAAGGTATGTGGGAAGCTACAGTATGAGGAGAAGATGAGAGGCCACACTATGAGGGGTAGTTGAGAGGGTACACAATATGAGGGGTAGATAAGATGTTCCACAATACGAGGAGGAAATGAGAGGGGCCACAATATGAGAGGGAGATAATGGGCTACAATATTAGAAGATGAGATGCGACAATATTAAGGGGAGATGAAAGGGTATTATATGAGGGGGAAATGAGATGGCCCATAATATGAGGAGGATATCAGAGAAGCCAAAATATGAGGGGGAGATTACAGGGGCCACAATATGAGGATGAGATTAGAGGGGCTACAATATGTGGATGAGATTAGAAGGGCCACAATATATTGGTGAGACTAGACAGGCCACAATATGATTAGAAGATTAGAGGGGCCACAAAATGAGGAGGATATGAATGGGGTCACAATATGAGGGGGAGATATCGGACCCCCCCCCCTCCCCCCCCGGAATACACCACCCCGCACGCAGGTGAAGAACCCCCCCACCCGCGCAGCCCTCACCACTGGTTTCTTATAGAACAAAGAAGCCTTTAAAAAGATTAATTAATCAAACGGCAAGATTCTCCACCAAAGAAAATTTCCTTCTTTAAAAATCTTCTAAACAGCCACTATACCTTCCTCTTACAGACACTAGCATGATAAAGCAGGACCTAAAATACCTAACAAAAATTTGACGGACCGAATGGCAGAGATTTGCACCTGACTATCTCCCAGAACAAGACAGGCTGCATTAAGAGAGTGGAGAAGTTGAGCACTAATATAGTAGGCTACTGATGAGATTGTGCCAATGCCAACCTGAGGACAGCGGTCCCCTACTTATGAACACCCGACTTACAGACGACCCTATTTACAAACGGACCTCTGACGTTGGTATTTCCTGTACTTTAGCTTTAGGCTACAATAATCGCTATAACAGTTATCAAAGGTCCGTATAAGCTTTATTGTTAATCCTGGTTCTGATGACAATCCACATTTTTAAAATCCAATAGTCACAGAGACCAAAAAAAAATTGTCTGGATCTACAGTTAAAAATATACAGTTCAACTTACATACAAATTAACTTAAAGGAACCTACCATTGTAGTGGCAGGTTTCCGATGGAAAAACCGGGCACCAGCTCAGGGTGAGCTGGTGCGGAGCTTATTTTAGTAGTGTTTTAAAAAACCGCGGTATCGCGGTTTAAAACCGCTTTTTAAAACTTATAGCCCGCATGGAGGTACGCACTCGGCGCTTACCGTGCGCGCGCGGCTCTCATTCATTCCTAGTAGCGCGCGACGGTAAGCGCCGAGCGCGTACCTGCCTGCGCGGCTATTAAGTTTAAAAAGTGTTTAAAACCGCGATACCGCGGTTAAAACACTAACTAAATAAGCTCCGGCACCAGCTCACCCTGAGCTGGTGCCCGGTATTGCATCGAACCTGCCACTACAAGTGGTAGGTTTCGTTAAGAACAAATCTACAGAACTATCTTTGTACGTAACCTGGGATGACTGTACTGCAAAGACTGTGGATTGATTCAATTGATGCCGAGAAGGTGTTTGGACAATCTCGAGTGGGACTGGCTCTTCTGGTACTATCCCAGAGGGTGTGGGGCCACTTTATGAAATTTTGTAAGGTTTATACCTTGGTGCCAAAATGCTAGTCACATTATCGGTGAGCTGCGAGGCCATTCAACCTAGAAAAAGGTATAAGGTGGGCCAATGGACACGACGAATCTATAGTTTTGTTGATGATATCTTTGTAGTCCGAAAAAAAAACCTCTGAAGACCTATGGGATTATATAGGCAAGTAGTCATGGTCCTTTTTCCGGGATTAAAATCATAAGGAAAAAGTAAATGCTAGTTGAACCTAGTATGAAAATAGGAGGATGTGAGAAATAAGGCACAATTAGAAGAGTCATCTAATTTATATCTTGGCATTTAAAAACATAGGCTCGATCGAATCGGTCATCTACGGTATAATCCTCCTTCTTCATTCCGAAAGAAAAAAGATGTGCAGATCTCCCACTCTCTCTCTGGCTGGGAGATGATTGGCTGATATAAATCGAATATGCTCCCAAAGTATTATTAATATCCATGGCCAAATTTAACCATTAAATTGGACCAATAAATGACTTAAAAGGCTTACTTAAAATATAGCATAAACAAGTTTTTATGAGGGGAAAACAACCAGAATTTCATTAGAAAAATGCAAACCTACAAGGAAGGAGGCCTTGATGTGTCCAATTCTTAAAATGCATTACCGGCTTGTAGCTGTAGATATGTTTAAGGAGAAAAGGGAAAAAGAACATTTTTACATAAAAGGTGTGAAGCAGAGATCTACAAGTTATACACTGTTAGAAGTTGTCTGCTCCATAATATTAAAACAAGAGAGGAAAGGACAGTGGCGTAACACAGCCGAGCGTTTGCTACGGGGCCCGAGCGGCACAGGGGCCCAGGATGAACAGCCCACAGACAAACTTATAAAGCGTACTGGGGCGAGTGGGACACCCTTGGACAGTAATACGGCCCCTGGGCCGTCCCACTGTCCGCCCACTCCATCTGTGGGTGTACCGCTTGGCCTCTTCATTGTGGCCACTCAGTCCACCCACTTCTTTTGCGCGACGCCCCGACGGCTCCAGCAGGGGCGCCTGGCATGGCCACTGCTTCTAGGCTGGCCCAGCCTGTTCTACCACAGCCGCCCGCTGACCTAGTTCATCCGCGCTCGCCTGCCCCGGGTCTGTGTGCGGCCGCCCGGCCAGACCTACTCCTTACTCGGCCTAGTGTCTTCACGCCCCGGCTGGTCCACTTCTTCTGCGGCTGCAGGGCCTAGTCCATTCACAGCTGCTTGACCGGCCGGCTTTCCGCGGTCCGCACAGCTGGCCTACTTCTGCGCTTCCCTGAAGACACAGCCCACGGCTATAGCAGCTGTCTACAGGAAATGTAAGTCCCTATACATATATGTATAGATTACTGTATGTGCTGTATGTAGTGGCTGTATGATGTGTGTGCTATATGATATGCTGTATGTATGTTGTTGTATGAATATGTATATGCGTATGTATGTGTGTATGGTATGCTTGTAGTATATGATGTGTTATGTATGTGTGTATGGCTATATGTATATGCTGTATGTATGTGTGTATGTAAGTGTGATGTGATATGTAGTGGTTGTAGTTGCTAATGTATGTGCTGTATGTATGTGTGTATGTGCTGTATTATGTATGTGCGTATCTGATGTCTGTGTATGTGATATATGTATATGCTGGATGTATGTTGCGTATGGCTTAATGTATAGCTGTATGTAGTTATGTGTAGATATGGTGGTATGCTATATGTATATGCTGTATGTATGTGTGTATGTGCTATAGATACTGCGTATTCTGTATATGTGTGTATGTGCTATATATATGCTGTTAGTATGTGCTGTGTGTTGTGTTGTATGTGCTATATGTATGTGCTATCTGTATGTGCTGTGTGTATGTGTGTATGTGTGGTATGTATAAATGTTGTGTATGTGCTATATGTATCTGTGCGTTATGTAGTGATGTGTATGTGCGGTGTGTATGTGTAGCTGTACTGTAGTGTGTACCGTATGTATTGTGTATATATTGCATCTATACGCAGTATGTGTGTATGTGTAACTGGTGTATGTTTATATACTGTATGTATAAGTATATACAGTTTGAGTTTGTGTATACTGAGAATATCAGTGTATAAATGTAAAGAGTACCATCAACATGTGCATATGAGTGGTATACGACGTATGGTGTATGAGTATATAAAATTAGTGTAGAAGTGTTATGTGTGTGGTGTATTTTAAGTGTATAAACGTATGTGTATGCATGAATATTTTTTTAGAGGGAGGGGGCCCCATGCAGAAATCTGTATGGGCCCTGCCTCTCCTGTTACGCCACTGGGAAAGACTAAAAAAAATCAAATACTACTAATGATACCATCAACCATCAAAGATTCTCAAGATAGATGGTACCATAGCAAATGTCAGGGTCCTGGGTCTGTGGACCCTTTGGACCACCACGGGAGTGGTACTAACCGAAACCTAAGAACAGCGTTAGTGCCACCAGGTCTTCCCAGGTGCAAACTAGCCCGCGGTGGCAGCCAAATTAGAAATGCAGACACAGTCCGAGCCCGGGGGTGACAGCGGGAGAACAGGGCAGGAAGAACACTGGAACTCACAGCAGGAACACGGAGCAGGAGGAACACGGAACACAAGAGCAGAACTGGAACACAGGAGCAGGAACAGACGAAACACGGGAACAGAGATCACAGGAACACAGAACTGGAACAATGAACACTGGAACCCAGAGGGTTTCACTTCACAGGATGGCGTAAGATCCGGGGGGAATGATGGGAGCCGCCAGTTATATAGCGACACGCAAGTTGTAGTTTTGCAAAGAAATGTTGTGAAACGAATAGTAGGCAAAAGTAGGGCTGCAGAGTGAGCAACTAAATTGTGTAACTAAATACACAAAAAGAAAGGAATAGCAGTGAAATCATTGTGCAATCCAATGTCACAGGTGTGCATTTTGCAATTGAAATTAGTATATCAGTTTCCCTTTATCATAGCTACTAAATAGGCTTGTATTACAAATTGGTGAACACTGTTTGCACATCCGGTCCCTTAGATTAAAAGGTAAAATGTGCCAGTGGCCAGAAATTGCCAGTTACCGTAATGTTCTTCTGAGAAGGCATTTTCATGTGTGTAAAGGCACAACAAATACATGAGACAAAACGCATCCCAAAACACATCAGTATTAATCATGTATTTTGGGTGCGGTTTTCCCCATGTATTTGAGGGTGTTTAAAAAATGCATTGCAATCACATAGGGGCTCATATACAAAGGGTCCGCGATGCACTTTTGTTAGACTGTGCAACGTTTTCGGTGCTAAAAATGTCTGCACCAAGTATTTAACGGTTTAAGGACCGGGCCCTTTCCTGTTTTTTTCATGTCCTGTTTCACTCCCCACCTTCAAAATCTATAACTTTTTATTTTAACACGTAAAGAGCTGTGTGATGGCTTGTTTTCTGCCGTAACAATTGACTTCATAATGATGGTATTAAATATTCTATGCCATTACTCGGAAGCAGGAAAAAAATTCCAAATGCAATGAAAATGGTGGAAAAAGCGCATTTCGGCCATTTGTGTGGGCTTGGATATTACGTCTTTCCTGAGCGCCCCAATGAACATGTCAACTTTATTATTTGGGTCGGTACGGATATAGGGAAGAGGGATACAATTTGTATAGGTTTTAATGTCTTCATACATTGACAAAATTAAAACCTCCTCTACAAAAATAATTTTTTGATTTTGCCAAATTCTGGCGCTAATAATTTTTAACTTTGGTGACGGAGCTGTGGGTGGTGTCATTTTTGCGAAATTTGATAATATTTTCAATGATATCATTTTTAGGACTGTGCAACCTTTTGATCACTTTTTATGATTTTTTTAGATTTTCAAAATGGCAAAAAAGTGCCATTTTCGACTTGGGCACTATTTCCGTTACGGGGTTTTTAAACACATTGAAAAACCGTTATCATATTTTGATCGACGGCATTTTCGGACGCGTTGATACCTGATGTGGTTTATGATTTTTTAACTGTTTATTTATATTTGTGTCAGTTTAGGGAAAAGGGGGTGATTTGAAATTTTAGGTTTTTTATTATAATTTTTTTTTTTTCACTTTTTTTTATTTTTATTTATACATTTTTCAGACTCCCTAGGTACTTTAACCCAGGTTGTCTGATCGATCCTATCATATAGGCATCTACAGTATGGCAAGTATATGGGGATTTTCTTCCTCATTCATACAATGTGCTATCAGCACATTGTATAAGTAATGGTTAAAACGAAATAAGCCTCGGGTCTTTGGACGGCGGGCGGTCGCGAACCGGTTAATAAGTGTGTGCGCGGGATTGAGGCACACACGACACTTTTTGTGGCACAGCTGTGCTGGCTTCCATGCATCACAATTAGGGGGCCAGGTGTCCACAGCTACGGAACTGAGCGCGATATTTAACTTTTAAATTGTGTCGCAGCCCCTTCATATTGTGTTGACCCTCTCATCACCTCTATTGTGGCCTTCTCATCTCCTCCTCATCTCATGGTCTCTCTCATCTTCCCTCATATTGTTGCCTCTCATTGCCCCCCCTCATAGTATGCCACTCTGTATCTCCACCACATATTGTGACCCCTCTATCCTCCTCATATTGGTGTCCCCTCTCATTCCTCCCCATTGGTGCCATCTCTTATCCTCCTAATTGGGCTCTGATCCGATATCTCCCCCCTCATATTGTGACCCCATTCAATACCTCCTCATATTGGGTCCCCCTCTCATCTCCTCCCCATATTGGTGCCATCTCTTATCCCTATATTGAGGCCTGAGGATATGAATGGGGTCACAATATGAGGGGGAGATATCGGATCAGGCCTCAATATAGGAGGATAAGAGATGGCACCAATATGGGGAGGAGATGAGAGGGGGACCCAATATGAGGAGGATATGAATGGGGTCACAATATGAGGGGGGGCACTGAGAGGCAACAATATGAGGGAAGATGAGAGAGACCATGAGATTGAGGAGGAGATGAAGGCCACAATGAAGGTATGAGAGGGTCAACACAATATGAAGGGGCGTGCGACACAATTTAAAAGTTAAATATCGCGCTCAGTTCCGTAGCTGTTGGACACCTGGCCCCCTAATTGTGATGCATGGAAGCCAGCACAGCTGTGCCACAAAAAGTGTCGTGTGTGCCTCAATCCCGCGCACACACTATTAACCGGTTCGCGACCGCCCGCCGTCCAAAGACCCGAGGCGTATTTGTTTTAACCATTAACCTTCATACAAATGTGCTGATAGCACATTGTATGAATGAGGAAGAAATCCCCATATACTTGCCATACTGTGCATGCCGTATATGATAGGATCGATCAACAACCTGGGTTAAAGTACCTAGGGAGTCTGAAAAATGTATAAATAAAAATAAAAACAAGTAAAAAAAAAAAATTATAATAAAAAAACCTAAAATTTCAAATCACCCCCTTTTCCCTAAACTGACACAAATATAAATAAACAGTAAAAAATCATAAACACATCAGGTATCAACGCGTCCGAAAATGCTCGACATCAAAATATGATAACGGTTTTTCAATGTGTTTAAAACCCCGTACCGGAAATAGTGCCCAAAGTCAAAATGGCACTTTTTTTTGCCATTTTGAAAAATCTAAAAAAATCATAAAAAGTGATCAAAAGGTTGCACAGTCCTAAAATGATATCATTGAAAATATTATCAAATTTCGCAAAAATGACACCACCACAGCTCCGTCACCAAAGTTAAAAAATTATTAGCGCCAGAATTTGGGCAAATCAAAAAATTATTTTTGTAGAGGAGGTTTAATTTTGTCAATGTATGAGACATTAAAACCTATACAAATTGTATACCCTACTTCCTTATCCTCCCGTACCGACCCAAATAATAAAGTTGACATGTCATTTGGGGCGCTCAGTGAAAGACGTAATATCCAAGCCCACACAAATGGCCGAAATGCGTTTTTTCCACCATTTTCTTGCATTTGGAATTTTTTTCCTGCTTCCGAGTAATGGCATAGAATATTTAATACCATCATTATGAAGTCAATTGTTACGCAGAAAACAAGCCATCACACAGCTCTTTACGTGTAATAAAAAGTTATAGATTTTTGAAGGTGGGGGTGAAAAGGACATGAAAAAACAGGAAAGGGCCCGGTCCTTAACCGTTAAATACTTGTGCAAGACATTTTAAGCACCGAAAAAGTTGCACAGTCTAACAAAAGTGCATCGCGGACCCTTTGTATTGAGCCCCTATGTGATTGCATTGCATTTTTTAAACACCCTGCAAATACTGGGGAAAAGCCGCACCCAAAATACATGATTAATACTGATGTGTTTTGGGATGCGTTTTGTCTCATGTATTTGTTGTGCCTTTACACACAATGAAAATGCCTTCTCAGAAGACCATTACGGTAACTGGCAATTTCTGGCCACTGGCACATTTTACCTTAATCTAAGGGAGGATGTGCAAACAGTGTTCACCATATTTTGTAATACAAGCCTATTTAGTAGCTATGATAAAGGAAAACTGATATACTAATGTTCAATTGCAAAATGCACACCTGTGACATTGGAATTGCACAATGGATTTCACTGCTATTCCTTTCTTTTTGTGTATTTAGTTCACAATTTAGTTGCTCACTCTGCAGCCCTACTTTTGCCTACTAATTCGTTTCACAAACATTTCTTTGCAAAACTACAACTTGCGTGTCGGCTATATAACTGGCGGCGTCCCATCATTCCCCCCGGATCTTACGCCTTCCTGTGAAGTGAAAGCCCTCTGGGTTCCAGTGTTCATTTGTTCCAGTTCTGTGTTCCTGTGATCCTGTTCCGTGTTTCCGTCTGTTCCTGCTCCTGTGTTCCAGTTCTGCTCTTGTGTTCCGTGTTCCTCCTGCTCCCGTGTTCCGTTGTGAGTTCCAGTGTTCTTCCTGCCCTGTTCTCCCGCGTCACCCCGGGCTCGGACTGTGTCTGCATTTCTAATTTGGCTGGCCACCGCGGGCTAGTTTGCACCTGGGAAGACCGGTGGCACCTAAACGCTGTCTTAGGTTTCGGTTAGTACCACTCCCGTGGTGGTCCAAAGGGTCCACAGACCCAGGACCCTGACATTTTGCTATGGTACCATCTATCTTGAGAATCTTTGATGGTTGATGGTATCATTAGTAGTATTTGATTTTTTTTAGTCTTTCCCAGTGGCGTAACAGGAGAGGCAGGGCCCATACAGATTTCTGCATGGGGCCCCCTCCCTCTAAAAAAATATTCATGCATACACATACGTTTAATACACTTAAAATACACCACACACATAAACTTCTACACTCAATTTTATATACTCATACACCACTACGTCGTATACCACTCATATGCACATGTTGATGGTACTCTTTACATTTATACACTGATATTCATCCAGTATACACAAACTCAAACTGTATATACTTATACAACACGTATATAAACATACACCATTTACACAACACACATACTGCGTATAGATGCAATATATACAAATACATACGTACACACTACTACAGTACACATACACACCGCACATACACACACTACATACGCACAGATACATATAGCACATACACAACATTTATACATACCACACATACACACATACACACAGCACATACAGATAGCACATACATATAGCACATACCACACACAACACATCAGCACATAACATAACAGCATACTATATAGCCATACACACATATACAATACAGCAGTACTATAGCACATACCACACATACATACAGCATATACATATAGCATATCCACCAATCTACACATAAACCTACATACAGCTATATTAAGCATACCAACATACATCCAGCATATACATATACACATACACAACATAGAAGCACATACATAACAGCACATACACACATACATACAGCACATACATTAGCAACACAACCACTACATATACATCACATATACATACACACATACATACAGCATATACATATAGCCATCACACATACATAACACATCATATACTATAAGCATCCATACACACATACATACAGCATATACATATCATACAACAACATACATCACATATCATACACTACACATCATACGCACTACATACAGCACATACATAATCTATACATATATTTAGGGACTTACATTTCCTGTAGACAGCTGCTAGTCGTGTGGCTGTGTCTTCGGGAAGGCGAAGTAGGCCAGCTTGCTGGACCGCGGAAAGCCGGCCGGTCAAGCAGCTGTAATGGACTAGGCCCTGCAGCCGCAGAAGAAGTGGACCAGCCGGGGCCGTGAAGACACTAGGCCGAGTAAGGAGTAGCTGGCCGGGCGGCCGCACACAGACCGGGGGCAGCGCGCGGATGAACTAGGTCAGCGGGCGGCTGTGGATAGAACAGGCTGGGCCGCCCTAGAAGCAGTGGCCATGCCAGGCGCCCCTGCTGGAGCCGTCGGGGCGTCGCGCAAAAGAAGTGGGTGGACCTGAGTGGCCACAATGAAGAGGCCAAGCGGTCACCCACAGATGGAGTGGGCGGACAGTGGGACGGCCCAAGGGGCGTATTACTGTCCAAGGGTGTCCCACTCGCCCCAGTACGCTTTATAAGTTTGTCTGTGGCTGTTCATCCTGGGCCCCTGTGCCGCTCGGGCCCCGTAGCAACGCTCGGCTGTGTTACGCCACTGTCCTTTCCTCTCTTTGTTTTAATATATGGAGCAACAGACTCTAACAGTGTATAACTTGTAGATCTCTGCTTCACCCTTTTATTGTAAAATGTTCTTTTTTCCCTTTTCTCCTTAAACATATCTACAGCTCAAGCGGTAATGCATTTTAAAATTGGACACATCAAGGCCTCCTTCCTTGTAGGTTTGCATTTTTCTTAATGAAATTCTGGTTGTTTTCCCCTGCATAAAAACTTGTTTTATGCTATATTTTAAGTAAGCCTTTTAAGTCATTTATGGTCCAATTTAATGGTTAAATTTGCCATTGGATTTATATATACTTTAGGGAGCATATTCGATTTTATCAGCCAGACACTCCCAGCCAGAAAGAGTGGGAGATCTGCACATCTTTTTTCTTTGGAATGATAAGGAGGATTACAACCGTAGATGACCGATTCGATCGAGCCTTATGTTTAATGCCAAGATATAAATTAGATGACTCTTCTAATTGTGCCTTATTTCTCACATCCTCCTATTTCATACTAGTGTTCAACTAGCATTTACTTTTTCCTTATGATTTTAATCCCGGAAAAAGGACCATGACTACTTCCATATATCCCATAGAGTCTTCAGAGGTTTTTTTTTTCGGACTACAAAGATATCATCAACAAAACTATAGATTCTCGTGTCCATTGGCCCACCTTATACCTTTTTCTAGGTTGAATGGCCCTGCAGCTCACCCGATAATGTGACTAGCATTTTGGCACCAAGGTATAAACCTTACAAAATTTCAATAAAGTGGCCCCACACCCCTCTGGGATAGTACCAGAAGAGCCAGTCCCACTCGAGATTGTCCAAACAACCTCTCGGCATCAATTGAATCAATCACAGTCTTTGCAGTACAGCAGTCCCAGGTTACGTACAAGATATTCTGTAGTTTGTCTTAACGAAACCTACCACTTGTAGTGGCAGGTTCGATGGCAATACCGGGCACCAGCTCAGGGTGAGCTGGTGCCGGAGCTTATTTAAGTTAGTGTTTTAAACCGCGGTATCGCGGTTTTAAACACTTTTTAAACTTATATAGCCGCGCAGGCAGGTACGCGCTCGGCGCTTACCGTCGCGCGCTACTAGGAAGAATGAGACCCGCGCGCACGGTAAGCGCCGAGTGCGTACCTCCATGCGCGGCTATAAGTTTTAAAAAGCGTTTTTAAACCGCGATACCGCGGTTTTAAAACACTACTAAAATAAGCTCCGCACCACTCACCCTGAGCTGGTGCCCGGTTTTTCCATCGGAAACCTCCACTACAATGGTATGGTTCCTTTAAGTTTAATTTGTATGTAAGTGAACTGTATATTTTTAACTGTAGATCCAGACAATTTTTTTTTGGTCTCTGTGACTATTGGATTTAAAAATGTGGATTGTCATCAGAACCAGGATTAACAATAAAGCTTATACGGACACTTTGATAACTGTTATAGCGATTATTGTAGCCTAAAGCTAAAGTACAGGAAATACCAACTCGAGGTCCGTTTGTAAATAGGGTCGTCTGTAAGTCGGGTGTTCATAAGTAGGGGACCGCTGTCCTCAGGTTGGCATTGGCACAATCTCATCAGTAGCCTACGTATATTAGTAGCTCACACTTCTCCATCTCCCCTTAATGCAGCCTGTCTTGTTCTGGGAGATTAAGTCAGGTGCAATCTCTGCCATTCGGATCCGTCAAATTTTTGTTAGGTATTTTAGGTCCTGCTTTATCAGCTAGTGTCTGTAAGAGGAAGGTATAGTGGCTGTTTAAAGATTTTAAAGAGGAAATTTTCTTTGGTGGAGAATTTGCCGTTTGATTAATTAATTTTTTAAAGGCTTCTTTGTTCTATAAGAAACCAGTGGTGAGGGCTGCGCGGGTGGGGGGGTTCTTCACCTGCGTGCGGGGTGGTGTATTCCGGGGGGGGAGGGGGGGGGGAGATATCGGATCAGGCCACAATATAGGAGGATAAGAGATGGCACCAATATGGGGAGGAGATGAGAGGGGGACCCAATATGAGGAGGAGATGAGAGGGGTCACAATATGTGGTGGAGATCAGAGTGGCATACTATGAGGGGGCAATGAGAGGCAACAATATGAGGGAAGATGGGCATACTATGAGGGGGCAATGAGAGGCAACAATATGAGGGAAGATGAGAGAGACCATGATATGAGGAGGAGATGAGAGGCCACAATAGAAGGTGATGAGAGGGTCAACACAATATGAAGGGGCGTGCGACACAATTTAAAAGTTAAATATCGCGCTCAGTCCGTAGCTGTTGGATCACCTGGCCCCCTAATTTGTGATGCATGGAAGCCAGCACAGCTGTGCCACAAAAAGTGTCGTGTGTGCCTCAATCCCAGCGCACACACTTATTAACCGGTTCGCGACCGCCCGGCCTCAATCCCAGCGCACACACTTATTAACCGGTTCGCGACCGCCCGCCGTCCAAAGACCCGAGGCTATTTCGTTTTAACCCCTTCATTACAATGACAGGTATTGTCTTTTGGTTGTTGACAAGAACCTGCTGACCTTTGAAGGACCTGCAGTTTCTGCCTCCCCCACCCGTCGAATATCTGTAATTGAAGCTCCCCATGATAAGTATTCACCATTGCTTGTGAGCGCCGATCCATTTCTATCGCATTTCCTCTGCGCCTCCATTAATATTGGGAGCCTTATAACAAAAACCCCTAGTAATATTTTATTATTCTTTTCCCCTCTTATCTCCACCCATGGGACTTCCACATTTCCATTTGCGTATTCACTGATGATCATCTCCAGGGAAGGGCTGAGGCACGAAATCACATATAAACAACCCCTCCAAACTTTTTTATTTAGTACGATCCCTTCTAAAAAAACTATAACCATCGTATAAACAGCCCTGTCAGACTGCCCACTCCTGATCCCATAATTCCGATCCTCACAGCTCACCAGAGATCCATTCCCCTCCATTTTGTTTTGTGAGGCTTCTGGCATTTGTGTAAAATACACTGTATAAGGTTTTTCCCTGTCCGTTTCCTTTGTCTATCCCAATCCATATCATCCCTCCATCCATCCCACCCTTCCTCCCCCAATGGACTAGCTCTTCCAGCTCTCTATGTACAACGGTCTTTGCCCTGACACAAGTGTATTTTGCCCTCCACCAGGTCTCTGGTTTAAAACACTACTCCTCCTCCACACCTTCTAGCCCATTTTTTCCCCTAAAACAGCGGCACCCCCTCCCCAAGGTGCGGTCAGCCCATCCTACTTTAGCTGTAGCCGACAGAAATCATCCAGTTCCCATGAACCCAAAACCCTCCCTCGCTACACCACTTTTGAGCACGTATTTTTACCTCCCGATCTCCCGCTCCGCTGCTTTCGCGATGTGGGCCGTGGTACAGCAGATTTTTCGGAGAAAATAACCTTGAGGTCCTGTCCCTGTGTGTTCCCCTAATAATCGAATTCATTCCCACTTACCAGCCCTGTCTGACGCTTGCTGTGCTCCCATTATTACCCTTTTACCAGCAACAAGCGCAGAGCATTCCCCTGGTTGCTAGCGGCCACGTCTTTCTGCAGCATTGCTACCCAGACCCAATCTGATATCCCCGCTACATCCGGCCACGCCCCTGGGCAAAACTGTATATGGGGTAGTACCCAGATCAGGACTAGACTCCTACAACTCTTCCCTCTTACGGTTACCCAACTAGCTGTCCCTTCACTATGCAACCTCCATACTTCCCTCCCCACACCCATCTTCAACCAGAGAGTTTGTGCTCCAGGAGCAGCAAACTTCGTTCATATTATCACATGCCCGCAGCCTTGAAGACTTGCTCATTTTAGATACCGAATCTGGGCTTCCAGATGAGCAATTTCACACACCCCCACACAGAGATAATTCCCCCTTGAACGGCTGTTCAAGGAAAGCATACATGGCACAGGATTACACGGTAGCAATGCCACTTATGGAGTCCATAATTCTAATGGGATTACATGAAACTATGGCACGAAAGAAGTAATTTACGTCTACAGTACACAAACACACAGTTCCTGTAAGGCCCCTCAAACTAAGTACCTTAAACCTAAGTCACACTTAAGACACTGCACACACAGGATCATGGCAAAGCACTCACGCACCAGCTCACACACTCCTTTTCTGATGCGTTTTTTTAAAGGTAATGTGCACAAAATCTGCAGAGGCTCACTGAAACAAGATCTGCGCAAACCACCAAACAAACTGACCACAAAGTATTAGGCTGCTATTAGATAGCACACCCCACTATTAATTAGGCAGCACTGGACTATACTGTCTAGAGAAGCAAGGTGAATGCCTCCCTATACCACCCCCCACACAATGTAAGATTATGCCAAGTAAAATACCTTCAGATCTATTGGTTCAATAAAAATCACGCAATGGAATAGGTAATAAAAAGTAGATGCACTTATTCTATTTGTTGCGGATCCAAAAAGTACTCCTTCCCTTAAACCTAAGTTCACACTTAAGACCACAATATGTGGATGAGATGAGAGGGTCAAACAGTATAAGGGGGAAATGAGAGGGGCCACAATATGGGGGGAAGGGGATATACGCGTTCACAATACGAGCGAGAGATTAAGGGGCCACAATATGAAGAGGGAGGTGTGTGAGGTCCCACAATATGAAGGGGAAGCTATTGGAACACATATGAGAAGGAGTTGAGAGGGGCACCAATAGGGGAGGAAATAAAAGGGACAACAGTATGAGATTTGAGAAGGGTCACAATTGATAAGGAGATAAGAGGAACAATATGAGGTAAGCTTAAGCGGAACAAACAATATGGATAAGATGAGGGGCCCAAAATGAGATAAGGGGGCCCAATTTGGGTGTAGATGAGAGGGGCAAACAAAGTGGAGAGATAGTGGTAATGAAGACATTAGAGGCCTATGGGGCGATCAATTCACTTAGCAGTGTCATGAATATTTTAAGAGGGCTGTATTGGTTTGCCATGCGGCAACTAGAAATATTCTGACTTTCAGACCGCTTGATACAATCTGCCCCTATGCGTTGAAGTGAGAGGTTCATAATAGGAGGGGAAGATAAGAGGGAGAACAATATGAGGAGATGATATGAGAGTGGTCACAAATGGGAGGAGATTAGTGTGGGAACTATGGACTGGGTGGCAGTGAGAGGACAAAATATGAGGGAATGATGCGAGAGACGAGGAGATGAGAGGCCACAATATGAGTGGTAGGTGAGTAAGGTACACAAATGAGGGGAGATGTTCACAATAGGGAAGTGAGTGGGAGAGATGAGAGGGCCAACATATGTTGTGGAGAAAGAGGGGCCACAATATGAGGGGGAGATGAGAAGGGCCAATAATATGAGGGGCCTATATGAGAGAAGCAAAAATATGAGGTGGGAGAGGTGAGAGAGGGCCACATATATGAGGGGGAGATGGGGATGAGAGGGGCCACATATGAGAAGGAGATGAGAGGGCCACAACAGTGGGGTAGGTGAGAGGGTCCACAATAGGGGAGGAGATGAGAGGGGCCAAAGCTTGAGGGGAAGATAAGTGGCCAAATATGCGGGGGAATGAGAGAAGCCACAACATAAGGGGGAGATGGCGAAGGCCACAATTGAGGGGGAGATGAAGCCATAATAAGAGGGGGAGATTAGAGAAGGGCCATAATTTGGGAAGGTTATGTAGGGAAGCTACAGTATGAGGAAGAGAGAGGCCACACTATGAGGGGTGAGTTGAGGTACAACATATGAGGGGTGAGATAAGATGTTCCACAACGAGGAGGAAATGAGAGGGGCACAATATGAGAGGGAGGGGACTAGGGCTACAATATTAGAGATGAGAGCGGACAATATTAAGGGGAGATGATAAGGGTATATATGAGGGGGAAAATGAGATGGCCCTAATATGAGGAGGATAATCAGAGAGAAGCAAAATATGAGGGGGAGATTCAGGCACAGAGGAAGTAGAGGGGTACAATATGTGGATGAGATTAGAAGGGCCACAATATATTGGTGAGACTAGCAGGCACAATGATAGAAGAAGAGGGGCACACAAAAAGAGGAGGATAGGAATGGGGTCAAATATGAGGGGGAGATATCGATCAGGCCTCATATAGGCAGGATAAGAGATGGCACCAATATGGGGAGGAGATGAGAGGGGGACCCAATATGAGGAGGATATGAATGGGGTCACAATATGAGGGGGGAAGATATCGGATCAGGCCACAATATAGGAGGATAAGAGATGGCACCAATATGGGGAGGAGATGAGAGGGGTCACAATATGTGGTGGAGATCAGAGCGGCATACTATGAGGGGGCAATGAGAGGCAACAATATGAGGGAAGATGAGAGAGACCATGAGATTGAGGAGGAGATGAGAGGCCACAAGAGGTGATGAGAGGGTCAACACAATATGAAGGGGCGTGCGACACAATTTAAAGATTAAATATCGCGGCTCAGTTCCGTAGCTGTGGATCACCTGGCCCCCAATTGTGATGATGGGAAGCCAGCACAGCTGTGCCACAAAAAGTGTCGTGTGTGCCTCAATCCCAGCGCACACACTATTAACCGGTTCGGACGCCCCCGCCTCGTCCAAAGACCCGGGCTATTTGTTTTAACCATTCATTACAATGTGCTGATAGCACATTGTAATGAATGAGGAAGAAAATCCCCATATACTGTAGTATGCGCAGTATATGATAGGATCGATCAGACAACCTAGGGTTAAAGGACCTAGGGAGTCTGAAAAATAGTATAAATAAAAATAAAAAAAAGTTAAAAAAAAAAAATTATAATAAAAAAACCTAAAATTTCAAATCACCCCCTTTCCCTAGAACTGAACATAAATATAAATAAACAGTTAAAAATCATAAACACATCAGGTATCAACGCGGTCCGAAAATGCCCGATCAAAATATGATAACGGTTTTTCACTGTGTTTAACCCCCGTAACGAAAAAATAACGCCAAAGTCAAAAATGCAAAAATGGCACTTTTTTGCCATTTTGAAAAATCTAAAAAAATCTATAAAAAGTGATCAAAAGGTTGCACAGTCCTAAAAATGATATCATTGAAAATATTATCAAATTTCGCAAAAAATGACACCACCCACAGCTCCGTACACCAAAGTATAAAAAAGTTATTAGCGCCAGAATTTGGCAAAATCAAAAAAATTATTTTTGTAGAGGAGGTTTTAATTTTTGTAAATGTATGAAGACATTATAAAACCTATACAAATTTGGTATCCCCTTAATCGTACCGACCCAAATAATAAAGTAGACATGTCATTTGGGGCGCTCAGTGAAAGACGTAATATCCAAGCCCACAAGAAAATGGCGCAAATGCGTTTTTTCACCATTTTCGTTGCATTTGGAATTTTTTTCCTGCTTCCGAGTACATGGCATAGAATATTTAATACCATCATTATGAAGTGCAATTTGTTACGCAGAAAACAAGCCATCACACAGCTCTTTACGTGTAAAAATAAAAAAGTTATAGATTTTTGAAGGTGGGGAGTGAAAAATGGACATGAAAAAACAGGAAAGGGCCCGGTCCTTAACCGGTTAAATACTTGTGCAAGACATTTTAGCACCGAAAAAGTTGCACAGTCTAACAAAAGTGCATCGCGACCCTTTGTATATGAGCCCCTATGTGATTGCATTGCATTTTTAAACACCTTGCAAATACATGGGGAAAAGCGCACCTCAAAATACATGATTAATACTGATGTGTTTTGGGATGCGTTTTGTCTCATGTATTTGTTGTGCCTTTTACACACAATGAAAATGCATTCTCAGAATATACAGGTAACTGGCAATTTCTGGCCACTGGCACATTTTACCTTTTAATCTAAGGTATGGATGTGCAAACAGTGTTCACCATATTTTGTAATACAAGCCTATTTAGTAGCTATGATAAAGGAAAACTGTATACTAATGTCAAATTGCAAAATGCACACCTGTGACATTGGAATTGCACAATGATTTCACTGCTATTGCTTTCTTTTTGTGTAATTTAGTTACACAATTTAGTTGCTTCACTCTGCAGCCCTACTTTTGCCCTACTTAATATCGTTTCACAACATTTTCTTTGCAAAACTTACAACTTGCGTGTCTGCTATATAACCTGGCGGCTCCCATCATTCCCCCCGGATCTTCAAGCCATTCCTGTGAAGTGAAAGCCCCTCTGGGTTCCAGTGTTCATTTGTTCCAGTTCCTGTGTTCCTGTGTTCCTGTGATCCTGTTCCCGTGTTTCAGTCTGTTCCTGCTCCTGTGTTCCAGTTCCTGCTCTTGTGTTCCGTGTTCCTGCTCCCGTGTTCCTGCTGTGAGTTCCAGTGTTCCTTCCTGCCCTGTTCTCCCGCTGTCACTCCGGGCTCGGACTGTGTCCTGCATTTCTAATTTGGCTGCCACCGCGGGCTAGTTGCACCTGGTAAAGACCTGGTGGCACCTAAACGCTGTTCTTAGGTTTCGGTTAGTACCATCTCCCGTGGTGGTCCAAAGGGTCCACAGACCCAGGACCCTGACATTTTGCTATGGTACCATCTATCTTGAGAATCTTTGATGGTTGATGGTATCATTTAGTAGTATTTGATTTTTTTTAGGTCCTTTCCCAGTGGCGTAACTAGGAGAGGCAGGGCCCCATAGCAGATTTCTGCATGGGGCCCCCCTCCCTCTAAAAAAATATTCATGCATACACATACGTTTATACACTTAAATACACCACACACATAACATTCTACACTCACTTTTATATACTCATACACACATACGTACGTATACACTCATATGCACATGTTGATGTACTCGTTTATACATTTATACACTGATATATACAGTATACACAAACTCAAACTGTATATACTGTATACATACAGTATATAAACATACACACAGTATACACATACACACATACTGCGTATAGATGCAATATATACACAAATACATACGGTACACATACATACAGCACATACACACAGCACATACACACATACATACAGCCTATATATGCCTCATTATAGCACACTCCCACACATAAACATACAGATACAGACCCAATTACAGGCATATTACATCTAGCACATACCACATACATACAGCATATACATATAGCACATCCACACATACTACACTATACATATAGACACACACACATACATACCATACAACATCACTACACACACATATTCATCTACAACGATACGCCTCATCACACTCATACAGCACAACTATGCACTACCAATCATATAGCACATACACACTTACTACTGCACATGCTCAATAAGCAACATACACATACTAGACCATATATACATATGATCACATACACCATACATCCCTACAGCATATACAGTATTAGCATATAACACCCACTATACAGACAGCATATACCTATAGCAACATCTCACACCTACATACATCTTATCTATCAAGTCAACCTGCACCATACCTACAGCACATACATACATACAGCACATACACACATACATACAGCACATACATATAGCACATACACACATACATATAGCACATACACACTTACATACAGCACATACATACAGCACATACACACATACATACAGCATATACATATAGCACATACACACATACATACAGCATATACATATAGCATATACACACATACATACAGCATATACATATAGCACATACACACATACATACAGCATATACATATAGCACATACACATACATACAGCACATACATACATACAGCACATACACACATACATACAGCACATACAGTAATCTATACATATATGTATAGGGACTTACATTTCCTGTAGACAGGCTGCTATGCAGTGGGAGGCTGTGTCTTCGGGAAGCTGCGGAAGTAGGCCAGCTGTGCGACCGCGGAAAGCCGGCCGGTCAAGCAGCTGTGAATGGACTAGGCCCTGCAGCCGCAGAAGAAGTGGACCAGCCGGAGGCCGTGAAGACACTAGGCCGAGTAAGGAGTAGGCTGGCCGGGCGGCCGCACACAGACTGGGGCAGGCGAGCACGGATGAACTAGGTCAGCGGGCGGCTGTGGATAGAACAGGCTGGGCCAGCCCTAGAAGCAGTGGCCATGCCATGCGGCCCCTGCTGGAGCCGTCGGGGCGGTCGCGCAAAAAGAAGTGGGTGGACTGAGTGGCCACAAATGAAGAGGCCAAGTCGGTCAGCCCACAGATGAGGTGGGCGGACAGTGGGACGGCACAGGGGCCGTATTACTGTCCAAGGGTGGTCCCATCGCCCCAGTACGCATTTATAAGTTTTGTCTTGGCTGTTCATCCTGGGCCCCTGTGCCGCTCGGGCCCCGTAGCAAGCGCTACGGCTGTTGTTACGCCACTGTCCTTTCCTCTCTTTGTTTTAATATTATGGAGCAGACTTCTAACAGTGTATAACTTGTAGATCTCTGCTTCACCTTTTATGGTAAAAATGTTCTTTTTCCCTTTTCTCCTTAACATATCTACAGCTACAAGCCAGGTAATGCATTTTAAGATTGGACACATCAAGGCCTCCTTCACTTGTAGGTTTGCATTTTTCTTAATGAAATTCTGGTTGTTTTCCCCTTCATAAAAACTTGTTTATGCTATATTTTAAGCCTTTTAAGTCATTTATGGTCAATTTAATGGTTAAATTTTGCATTGGATTTAATACTTTAGGGAGCATATTCGATTTTAGCAGACAGCATCTCCCAGCCAGAGAGAGAGTGGGAGATCTGCACATCTTTTTTACTTTAGGAATGAGAAAGAGAAGATTAAACCGTAGATGACCGATTGCGATCGAGCTATGTTAATGCCAAGATATAAATTAGATGACTCTGCTAATTGTGCCTTATTTCTCACATCCTCGCTTATTTCATAATTAGTGTTCAACATTAGCATATTACTTTTTTCCTTATTGATTTTATATCCGGAAAAAGGAACCAAATGAATCTAACAATTCCTATAGAATCCCATAGAGTCTTCAGAGGGTTTTTTTTTTCGGACTACAAAGATATCATCAACAAAACTATAGATTCGGTGTTCCATTGGCCCCACCTTAATACCTTTTTCTAGGTTGAATGGCTCTGCCAGCTCACCCGATAATGTGACTAGCATTTTGGCACCAAGGTATAAACCTTACAAAATTTCAATAAAGTGGCCCCAAAACCCATCTGGGACAGTACCAGAAAGAGCCAGTCCCACTCGGGATTGTCAAACACCTTCTCGGCATCAATTGAATCAATTCCACAGTCTTTTGCAGTACAGGCAGTCCCCAGGTTACGTACAAGATAGGTTCTGTAGGTTTGTTCTTAAAGGAAACCTACCACTTGTAGTGGCAGGTTTCCGATGGCAATACCGGGCACCAGCTCAGGGTGAGCTGGTGCCGGAGCTTATTTAGTTAGTGTTTTAAACCGCGGTATCGCGGTTTTAAACACTTTTTAACTTATAGCCGGCGCAGGCAGGTACGCGCTCGGCGCTTACGGCGCGCGGTAAATAGGAGTGAAGGAGAGCAGCTTTTTCGCGGCACGGTAAGCGCCGAGCGCGTACCTCCATGCGCCGGCTATAAAGTTTAAAAAGTGTTTTAAACCGCGATACCGCGGTTTAAAACACTAACTAAAATAAGCTCCGGCACCAGCTCACCCTGAGCTGGTGCCCGGTATTTCCATCGGAAACCTGCCACTACAAGTGGTAGGTTTCCTTTAAGTTTAATTTGTATGTAAGTTGGAACTGTATATTTTATAACTGTAGATCCAGACAATTTTTTTTTGGTCTCTGTGACTATTGGATTTAAAAAATGTTGGATTGTCATCAGAACCAGGATTAACAATAAAGCTTAATTACGGACACCTTTGATAACTGTTACAGCTGATTATTGTAGCCTAAAGCTAAAGTACAGGAAATTACCAACATTCAGAGGTCCGTTTGTAAATAGGGGTCGTCTGTAAGTCGGGTGTTCATAAGTAGGGGACCGCCTGTACTCAGGTTGGCATTGGCACAATCTCTATCAGTAGCCTACGTATATTAGTAGCTCAACTTCTCCCCTTAATGCAGCCTGTCTTGTTCTGGGAGATTAAGTCAGGTGCAATCTCTGCCATTCGGTCGTCCAAAATTTTTGTTAGGTATTTTAGGTCCTGCTTTATCATAGCTAGTGGTCTGTAAGAGGAAGGTAATAGTGGCTGTTTATGAAAGATTTTTAAAAGGGAAAATTTTCCTTTTGGGAGAATATTGCCGGTTGATTAATTAATCTTTTTAAAGGCTTCTTTGTTCTATAAAGAAACCAGTGGTGAAACCTTCTTAACCTGCTGCTTTTCCATTGGCCCTTTTTCTGAATAACTTGCTCTATTTCCAGATCTGTTATGGGAGAGTTAAGTTTGGTTATCTGTTCCTTGGTAAATTTGGGCAGCATTATCTTGTTCAAAATTAGTTTCCCTTAAGGTCAACTTTTTGGGAAGTGTAAAGTTGTTTATGATATGTAATAAATGCAGTTGATATTTCGTTGATACTTTTTATGAAGCCATTTTTTCCTATTTTATTGCACATGTTTAGCGGGTACACGATGCCGCACAGATAAACAGCACTTTAAAATGCCCAGAATAATGTTTACCGAGTAACAAAAAGAAGTGAGACCTAAGGAAATGTGCAACAATGTATAACAGAAAGGAATTACAGCGAAATATTGTACAGAGTATTACAACAAACAATACTATCCCCCTAGTTCCTGCAATTACTTGAAGTGATGAACAAATCCTTTAAGAACACGTGTTCTTTGGATCAGTCCCTGGTTGGGGTGCACCCTCAGCATTGCATAATACTCTTTGTAATCAACCTTGCTCCAGTTCCGTAATTGCGACCAGTCGTACTAACAGGTCCTTGAGGTCTTTCTTTCAAGTAGCGTCTCTGCCTAGAAGACTTCTCCTGCAATCATTTCAGCTCAGACGTCCATCCAGCACCCAGGCCTCAGCACCTGCCCAGCACAACAACCGCTATTCTTCTAACCAGCCCTCCTTCACCAAAACCTGTAGAGTGATGATGTAATATTTTATCTTCAATTAAGGGCCTTAGAACTGTAATCTTAGCGGACTGCCTGCCTTGTAGGAGTCCAAAACTTCCCAGTAATTACCTACAATAAGACTTTACAACCCAGAAGAATATTTGCATTCACATGCAGTAATACATGTTCTGTACTTTGCTGCCACCTAGTGACAGGCGCTGCGCTGGAGGAGCAGGCGGAGGCATCGCTGGGGATCCAGGGGAGGCCTCATCCAGGAGGGCCTGAAGCCATGCAGACCCTTAGGCCCGAATTCTCTGCCGGACAGCATCATCAGACATGGTGCCAGGAGAAAACGCAATCCAGAAAGAGGGTGAGTGACGTCTGCAGCCCCTATTTAAGCTATGCTCACTTCCTGTACCACCCACGACACAAGCCCACCCCTAGTCACGTAGCCCCCACCTCCCTGGCATACTCAGGGAGACAGAAAGGAAAGGAAAAACCACCTCAGTTAAAGAGGGCCTATTCCTGTACTTAGAACCCCGCTAACTAAGACCCCTTTGTGCAGTCATTAGCCCAACGGCTATACGCCTCCGGGCTTGCAAAGATGGCGGCTTCTTACATACCTACAGCCATGTGCACATGACATCAGGTAATGCTGCTCCCCTGTAACATTTACCAGTCATATCCACAGTGTGTGGTGTTATAAGCTCACATATATCACAGATAGAGCCGCCATGTGTGAGGTAGCTGGGAGCAGGTACATGAGGAGACATGGAGACCACATCTCCTGTGGTAATGATTAATTCCTGAGGTAAAATCCTCTCATATATGATGTGTAAGCTGAGTCTGCACTAGTACATGCCGTGTGAGGTGTATGAGGTGACAGCAGGGTGATATAACATGGAAACCCCAGTGTTATACCTTCTGAGTCTGTCAGACATGTTTCTTTCTGTTCTTCTAGGGAGAGAAAGAGAGAAATAGGACAGGGAGTGACATCTACTCCTGAGCCGCTCCCCTCTTACATCACTTTACTATACCCCACCCACTCTGTTCTTACATCACTACACTATACCCCACCCACTCTGTTCTTACATCACTACACTATACCCCACCCACTCTGTTCTTACATCACTACACTATACCCCACCCACTCTGTTCTTACATCACTACACTATACCCCACCCACTCTGTTCTTACATCACTACACTATACCCCACCCACTCTGTTCTTACATCACTACACTATACCCACCCACTCTGTTCTTACATCACTACACTATACACCACCCACTCTGTTCTTACATCACTACACTATACACCACCCACTCTGTTCTTACATCACTACACTATACACCTACTCTGTTCTTACATCACTACACTATACACCACTTACTCTGTACTTACATCCCTACACTATACACCACCTACTCTGTTCTTACATCACTACACACCACCTACTCTGTTCTTACATCACTACACACCACCTACTCTGTTCTTACATCACTACACTATACACCACCTACTCTGTTCTTACATCACTACACTATCCCACCTACTCTGTTCTTACATTACATCACTACACACCCATCCTACTCTGTTCTTACATCACTACACATCCACCTACTCTGTTCTTACATCACTACACTATCCCACCTACTCTGTTCTTACATCACTACACACCACCTACTCTGTTCTTACATCACTACACACCACCTACTCTGTTCTTACATTACTACACTATACACCACCTACTCTGTTCTTACATCACTACACACTATCCCACCTACTCTGTTCTTACATCACTACACTATCCCACCTACTCTGTTCTTACATCACTACATCACTATCAACTATCCCACCTACTCGTTCTTACATCACTACACTATCCCCCCTACTCTGTTCTTACATCACACACTACCACCTACTCTGTTCCTTACATCACTACACATCCACCTACTTCTTTTCTACACTATCTACACTATACACTCTACCTACTCTGTTCTTACATCACTACACCATCCCACCTACTCTGTTCTTACACTCACTACACAATCACTCACTACTCTGTTACCATCACTACACTATCCCACCTACTCTGTTCTTACATCCTCACATCCCACCCACTCTTTTTCTTACATCACTACAAACTATCCTATCCACTACCTGTTTCTTACATCACTACACCTAACACATCCACCCCTCTGTTCTTACATCACTCACACTAACACCTACTCTTGTTCTACATCACTACACTATCACCACCTACTCTGTTCTTACATCACTACCTATACATCACCTACTCTGTCTTACTCCTACAACTATACATCACCTACTCTGTTCTTACACTCACTCACACTATACATCACCACCTACTCTGTTCTTACATCACTACACTATACCCACCCACTCTGTCTTACAATCACTACACACCCACCTACTCGTTCTTACATCACTACACTATCCCACCTACTAACTCTGTTCTTATATCACTACAACTATCCCACCCTACTGTTCTTACATCACTACCAACTTACTCGTACTCATCACTACTCTCGTTCTCACATCACTACACTATCCAACCTACTCTGTCTTACATCACTACACTATCTCACACTCTGTTCTTACATCACACACTATCCCACCACCTGTTCTTACATCACTACACACTATCCATCCTACTCTGTTCTTACATCACTAACACCATACATCACCTACTCTGTTCTTACATCACTACACTCATACATCCACTCTGTTCTTTACATCACATACACTATCCCACCTACTCTGTTCTTACATCACTACACACACCCTACTCTGTTCTACATCACTACACTATCCCCCTACTCTGTTCTTACCTCACTACACTATCCACCTACTCTGTTCTTACAATCACTAAACACTAACATCACCTACTCTTGTTCTTACATCACTACACTATACATCACCTCCTACTCTGTTCTTACATCACTACCTATCCACACACTACTCGTTCTTACATCACTCACTATCACACCTACTCTGTTCTTACATCACTACAACCTATCCCACCTACTCTGTTCTTACATACTACCTTATACACCACTCCTATCACATCCTACTACACCCACTACTCTGTTCTTACATCACTACACTATACACCACCCTACTCTGTTCTTACATCACTACATACACTTACACCACCTACCTCTGTTCTTACAACATCACTACCTATCACCCCCTACTCTGTTTCTACATCACTACACTATCCCACCACCTCTGTTCTTACATCACTACACTATCCCATCTACTCTGTTCTTACATCACTACGACCTATACATCACCTACTCTGTTCTTACATCACTACACGCTATACCCCCACCCACTCTGTTCTTACATCCTACACTACACCACCCTACTCTGTTTCTTACATCACTACACACACCACTACTCTTTTCTTACTTACTACAAACTATAGCAGCACCTACTCTGTTCTGTACATCACTACACTATCCACCACCTACTCTGTTCTTACATCACTACCTATCCCCCTACTCTTTCTTACATCACTACACTATACCACCTACTCTGTTCTTACATCACAAAACCCCTACCCACCTACACACCTCCACCTACTCTGTTCTTACATTACTACCAACACCACCTACTCGTTCTTACTCACTCACTATCCACTACTCTGTTCTTACATCACTCCTATCCCACCTACCTGTTCTTACATCACTACACTATCCACCTACTCTGTTCTCTTACATCACTACACTACCCACCCACTCTGTTCTTAACATCACTACCTATCCCGCCTACTCTGTTCTTCATCACTACACACACACATCCCACCTACTCTGTTCTTACATCACTACACTATACAACCTACTCTGTTCTTACACATCACTACACTAATCACATCATACTCGTTCTTACACATTCCACAACTATATCCTCACCTACTCGTTCTTACATCACTACACTATACATCCCACCTACTCTGTTCTTACCCATCACTACACTATACTACCATCTCACCTACTCTGTTCTACATCACTACACTATACACCACCTACTCTGTTCTTAATCCACTACACTATCCACCTACTCTCTGTTCTTACATCACCTACACATACCCACCTATACTCTGTTCTTACATCACTACACTATCCCACCCACTCTGTTCTTAATCACTACACTATCCCACCATACTCTGTTTCTTACATCACTACACTATCCACCTACTCTGTTTTCTTACCACACACTATCCACTACTCTGTTTTACATCACTACACTATCACCACCTACTCTGTTCTTTACATCACTACACTATCCACTACTCTGTTCTTACATCACTACACTATAACATCACCTACCTGTTCTTACATCACCTAAACACTATACATCCACCTACTCTGTTCTTACACACTACAACACTATCCCACCTACTCTGTTCTTACTCACTACACTATCCCACCCACTCTGTTCTTACATCACTCACTATCCCACCTACTCTGTTCTTACATCATACACTACCTTCCATCTACTCTGTTTCTTACATCACTACACATACATCACCTACTCTGTTCTGTACACCTCACTACACTATACATCACCTACTCTGTTCTTACAGTCCTACACTATACACACCTACTCTGTTCTTAAATCACTACACTAACACCCTACTTCTGTCTTACAACATCACTATACACTATCCCCCTACTCTGTTCTTACATCACTACACTATACAACACCCTCTCTGTTATTCATCACTCATACACTATCCCCCCCCACTCTGTTCTTATATCCTACACCATCACCCACCGTCTGTCTTATATCACTACACATCCACCCCCACTCTGTTCTACATACTAAACACTATACACCACCTACTCTGTTCTCTTACATCACTACACTATAAACCCACTCTCGGTTCTCTACATCACGACACATACACCACCTACTCTGTTCTTACAATCACTACACTAACCCCCTCGTAATCACTACACTCCACCCCATCCCACCTACTCTGTTCTTATATCACTACACCATCCCACCCACTCTGTTCTTACATCACTACACTATACACCTACTCTGTTCTTACATCACTACACTATCCCACCTAGTCTGTTCTTACATTATTACACTATCCCACCTACTCTGTTCTTTTAACAAGGACCATCATCTTACATCAATACTATCACCATAAATCAGTCGTTATAGGTCCCCCCATACAAGGTCTGGCAGGCTATATATACTACAGGGGCAGGCTGGCTATATGCTACAGGGTGTCTGCAGGCTATAGCACAGGGGGCTGGCACATAGCGACTGGGGGCTGGATGTATATGCTACAGGGGGCTGGCAGGCGATATGCTACAAGGGGGCTTGCAGGCTATATGCTACAGGGGCTGGACAGGGTATATGCTACAGGGGGCTTGCAGGGTAATCTAAAGGAGGGCGCTGGCAAGGGCTATATGCTACAGGGGGCTGGCAGGCTATATAATCATTTTGGAACAATTAATACTATTTTTTGGAAGTGGTGGATTTTTTTTTTTAATATAAAAATCTAATATTGGATATAATAAGTTTTGTTTTATAAAAAACAGCTAGAACAACTGAATGCTGTTCACAAAATGTTTATATGAAAACTAAATGTTAAAATTAAAAAATGAAACATTTCTTTTATTTCTAAACAAAGCTTCTGGGAATTTTGACAATTATTAAAGGGAACCTGTCACCAGGAGAGCCATTTTTTAGCACTCCCGCCGTCCCCACAGAGCATAGTACATACACAGTGTTTTTGTATAAAAAATAGGTTTTACAGAAAAAAAAGATATGTTATATAGTACCTTGCTGTGTGACTAGGAATTAGGCACCTGGGAGTGGCTGGAAAGGAGCAGTCCCCCCCCCACCCTTGGGAAACAGCTCCTTCATGTGTTCAAATATATGAAAACGCCCATCACTTGGCTTAGCGACGCCCCCTGCTCCTCTACAGCCAATCCCGAGTGAGGGGAGTTATTCATATATTTGAAAAGGACACATGGAGGAGCAGTTTCCCAAGCTTGGGGGGGAAACTGCTCCTTTCCAGCCACTCCCAGGGGACGAGTGCCTAGTCACACAGCACATTGTATTGAAAGGTACAATATAACATATCTTTCTTTCTGTAAAACCTATTTTTTACACAAAAACACTTTGGCAGTGTATGTACTATGCTCTGTGGGGACTGGGGGAGTTCTAAAAATGGCTCTCCTGGTGACAGGTTCCCTTTAAATTAATCAGAAATCTATAAGGCTGACTGTGCACCTTGCGTACTCCATGTGGATTGTACACACAGATCCATTGCGCAATAGAGTAGCATTGGGGTGAATGTCATATAAAGTCATGTAGACAATGGGGCACATTTACTAAGAATGTGGGAAACTGCACTACAAGTGCTCTGCCCGTGTATAACGCTGGGTGCGCCAGATTCATTAAGATCATGCGCCAGAAATCATGAATCTGGTGCGTTCCTGTACTGGCCCGACAGATTTTGCCAACTTTTTTGTGGTGCACCTTTAACTTCTGTCTGACTTTGCATGATAAATTTGGCGCACAGACGGAATGAGCATTGGAGCAATCCCTAATTTGTGTCACATGCGCCAAAAATGTGTCTCAGACACTTCTTAAATACCTGTGCGGGCAGTTTGCACTGAAAAGAACGTGCACAGTCTGACAGAAAACTAGTGCAAGGTTCTTAGTAAATGTGCCCCAATGCGTTTTTCTCCTTTGAGGAAATCGTTGTTCTGTGCAGAAAACAAAATAATGATCATGTTACTTTTCTTGTGTTTCCTCGCATTTTTTACATTGAAGTCAATGAGAGAGTGAAAATCTGCATAAAAACTGCATCAATGTGCATGCGGAAAATCTGCACGAAACACACATATATTGCATTTGCCGATAGCCTAAAACAGGCATTTTTTACCTTATATTTTGAACCAAAAAAAAAGTAAGTTAATTTATCACGTGTCTGATGGCTAAAATTTATGTGCCGCGCCATTTCTGCACTAGCACCATTTGGCCACTTTTTTATGACAAAGTGTCAATAATAAATCTCTCCCATAAACTCTGCTTTATACAGTTCTCAACCAAAAAATTTTTTGAAATGCTTGGACTTCCACTGAGGCCACTGGAACAACCGCAATATCCGGACATATCTGGTCTTTTACTTACCAGCTTCTTTGTGAAGATCAAGGGTTTATATACAGGAACTGGCTGCTGGGTAGTAGTACTATGTGCCACGTGGGGAGGGGTGCCCAGCAATGATGCCGCAGTGTTACTTTGAAAAACGGAATGGTCTGTGCCCATACATCATGCACCGTAATTTCCATTTAGGTCTGCTCAAAAGAAACGGGCCACATTTATTACACAGTTTGTGCCAGAATTCTGGCATAGACAGCATATAGATACATGTACTAACTGGCTGCACATGTATTTATGAAGTGCTTGCGCTAGTATCTTGTCCGCAGCTGCACTATGCACACCGCGACACAATCCAGTGCACAGAATGGGGCGTTCCGGTGCCTATTTGGTGTGTAAAACTTGCCGGATAAAGGTCAACAAGTACTATCGTGCATAGTGCGGCAGATGAAGACTCCCAACATAAATGTGCCGGCTGGTGCAAATACACAACGGAACCCCCTCTTCTGTGTGCAGTATTGTGTTTGCGGTGTGCCTAGTGCAGCTGCGACACGATACTGGCGCAAACACTTCATAAATACATGTGCAACCAGGGGCGTTACTGGCAGATTTCTGCTTGGACCCCCTTCACCATAAAAAAAAATACAGTATATATACACAAATTTATAAAGACACGTTTGTACAATCACACACATGTATGCACTCATTTACACACATTTGTATTATACACACACATAAAGTTTTAAACTCATACACTCATTTTATATATACTCGTATACACTTACGTTATACGCATTTATGCACTCATATATACATTTAAACGCCAATACATAGAGTATAAATATACGCATACAGAATATACACACATACAGTATTTACACATTTACATGGTGGCTTGGTGTAGAGGCACGGGATAGTGACGTCACTGCTCCGCGCCTCTTACACCAAGCCGCGGAGCTACATGGAGGGCCGGAGACCTAACAGCTGGTAGGTGTCAGCCTCCTCGACGCTACACAGGTCACGCAATGATGTCAGTTGCGTGACCTGTGTAGCTGAGTGTATACACAGACGCAGAAGCAGCAGGTTGGTAGCTGCCTTACATAATCTTGGAGGAGCACATCAACGTATTCCGACAGGTTGGAGGTGAGCGAGTTGATACCTGAAATGATTGGGCGGCCGGGTGGATGGATAGGATCCTTATGGATTTTTGGGAGATAGTAGAAAAGTGCTGTTCTTGGATTTCTGGGTAAGATGTACTGGTGTTCTTTTTTTTATTTAGGATGCAAGATCTTTGGGCATCCTTCAGCAGATTTGTAAGTTATTCCAAATGTTCCTGTTTGGGATCCATGTCCAGGGGTTCGTAGTAGTTGGTATCGGAGAGAATTTTTAGTGATTCTGAGATGTAATCTTCAGTGTTTAGGATCACTGTTCCACCACCCTTGTCGGCTGGTTTGATGGTGATTTGTGGATTGGCCATAAGTTCTTTCAAGACTTTTCTTTCTTTTGGATTTCAATTCGGTATATGTTTGTTTGGTCTCTTAAGGGTTCTGAGGTCGGAAGACACTAATGCGTAGAAGGTGTCTACGAATGGGCCCCGACTCTGGGTTGGATTAAATGTGGACTTAGGTTTTAATTGGGTATGGATGAAATTCTCAGTTTCTTCTATGTCGGAATCGGCGTCTTTTTTAATGGGTCGTTTTCTGTTTGACCCTGTTTGATATGGAGCAAATATCGAGAATATTGCTTTTGGGCTTTCGAAACGGGGGATAAGTGGGTCCGTTGTATGGGGTAATGGGGGTTCCTTGGGTGTGGAGAGATGTACTAAAAAAGAGGGGATCATACTGGTACTGAAGTCACCATCGATATTCTGGTTTGTAAATTCTAGAGATTGGATGGTAGCTTCAAGCTGGTTCTCTTGGGAGTTGATTAATTCAAGTGACGTAGTTGAGTGAATTGCAGGGTGGGTATTTTTTGTTGGCATTGCATCGGGTTGCAGGTTTGGAGGTATATTAGAGTGTTCTTGTGAAGTATCAAGATGAACCGTCAGGTTAGTGAGTGAGAAAGAGGAAGAGGAATTGTCATTAGTTGATATCCGCCCTTGTGGCTGAGTTGGAGGAGTGGCTGGGTGATTTTTTTGGGTCTTAGTTTGGGACTTAGTTTTGTTAGATGTCTGTCCTTTGTTTAGTCTAGGGGAGGATTTTTTGGGGGAAATCGTCTTTTTATATTTGTGATTGTGAAACACTTTGCCCTTGATGTTGGGTGAAGGATGGCTTCTCCTGGGATGATTGGTTTGTAGGGAAAGGAGGGATGGGATGGCTGGAGTGGGGGGGGGGGGTTCTGGTTTTTCTTTGTCCTGTTGGGGCTTGTACTCATCTGTATCTGGATGCCAAATTCTGTGTGATTTGTTGGTGTATTCAACCCTATTTCTCTGTAATTTTTGGGCTTTTTTGGATATCAAATTGAGTTCAATATTTCTCAATCTTTGAGAAATAGAATGGTTGAGCTTATGATAATCTGAATGGTTAGAGTAGGTGTCCAGTTCTTGACGTGTAGTGTCTATTGTGTTTGTGATGGAGTCTATAATCTGGTCCTTTTTTGCACAATCATCCATGAATGATTCCCAAAAGGATAGTTTGGGAAGGATGATTGGAAAGGCATGAGGAGGCCTCTCGGGGCTATGTTCTCAGATAGATAGATATTAAGGAAAGATATATCTGTCATATGTTGTATTTCAGATTTGAGTAAATCTTCTAGGTAAAGAAAGAGTTGTGTCATAGTTCTAGTTTCAGTAGGGACTTTTCTAGGTTCTGTAGTGTTGGTTTTGACAGTTGTAGGTTGGGAGAGTTTCCTGATGAGGGATTCTCTCCTTGACCATCTGTCATTGTAATATTCCATAGTGCTGCAAAGGTGTCTACTACTAACCTGTCTTACATCAGGAACTCCTTCCTGCACACCGTTATCTGCAGCAGCTCACATTTAATAAGTCACCAGGGGCGCAATTCCCCTCCTATATCCAACCCTCTTACTCAACCCTCCATTCCCATGGTGCGCGGTGTTCCCTTATAACAAATAGTACTATGTGAGCCGGCATCGGCACACAGTATGGTGTCAGCAAGCGTCTGACGTCACGCTCCCTGCGACGGATGGCGCAGGAACAAGGATAAGATACCGGAGCACCGGTATAGAAGAGGACCTGTCGGGGAGGAGCTGCCTGGGTGCATTTCCCACCCTCGGCTTATACTCGAGTCAATAGGGTTCACAGTTTTTTGTGTTAAAATTAGGGGTCTCGGCTATACTTCGGTCGGCTTATACTTGAGTATATACTGTAGTTTAATATTACATAACTTTAGTGGTACATTTCCTTTAATAGATGGTGTGTGTGTGATCATCTAACTTCTTGCCTCAGATGGCAGGAAAGCTAGGCTGACTACTGGCAGATCTAGTCTTTACAGTAACTGGTTCCTAGGGGAATAAAAGGGGTGGACTTTACAAATGAAATACTCTGCCTATATAACATTTGTGTATTAGCCTCTCTTCTAGCCATAGATTGCTATAACCTAAAGAGAATTTTAGAAATGTTAAAAAATTTATGAAAAAGGTGACCTTAAATCCCTTAAAGAGGACTTGTGACCCATAGATTCTGCATTAGGAGCTGCTTACTAAAGGAAGCAGTTCCTAGTGCTACAGCAAACGCAGCAGTGTTACAATGATAGCGTTATCGGAAACCTTGCAAGCCCGGAGGCGTATAGCCGTTGGGCTAATGACTGCACAAAGGGGTCTTAGTTAGCGGGGTTCTATGTACAGGAATAGGCCCTTCTTTAACTAAGGTGGTTTTTCCCTTTCCTTTCTGTCTCCCTGCGCATACCAGGGAGGTGGGGGCTACGTGACTAGGGGCGGGCTTGTGTCGTGGGTGGTACAGGAAGTGAGCATAGCTTAAATAGGGGCTGCAGACGTCACTCACCCTCTTTCTGGATTGCGTTTTCTCCTGGCACCATGTCTGATGATGCTGTCCGGCAGAGAATTCGGGCCTAAGGGTCTGCATGGCTTCAGGCCCTCCTGGATGAGGCCTCCCCTGGATCCCCAGCGATGCCTCCGCCTGCTCCTCCAGCGCAGCGCCATTTGGGTAGGCTATCGCGCCCCCCTAGCCGGTTGTCCCCCTCGGAAGCAGCAGCCACGCGCCACCGCTCTGCGCCTCCTGTCCCCCATGATGGTAGGGCTGCCACCACGGCCCCGTCCGTGGTGGCTGTGGTCCAGGTAGCGGGCCGAGATTCATTCCCCACTATGCTGCCGACGCCGTCAGTTGATACTGAGGGACGGCGTCGGTCATCCCAGTCGCGGTCCTCTGCGTCTCGCGGGTCGGCGGTGATCCCCTCATCTGTAGCGCGCGCCGGCGCGAGTCGTCCCCCTCCTCCACCGCCATCGGCGCGCTCTGCCCCACGGTGATCGGGCTCCCTGTGTGGTCGCTCGGAGCAGGGGTTCGGCTGTGGCTCCTCAGCACCACCAGCCCCCTGCTCCGTCCTCCGTTCCCGCACCGTTGCTTGTGTCGGCGCCGGGCGGGAATATGGCTGCAGCTGCTTCTGGTCCCCAGCCTCCCGCCCCGGCGCTCCTGGCCCCTCCCCCCCACACAGTGCCACTGGGCAGGGGTCAGGCTGCTGCTGCATTTGGCCCCCTGCCCAAATGGCTAGTGACGGTGCCTGCGGCACCGCTGAACATGACTTACTCCTGCCATTGTCCTCCGACGACGAATATAGCAGGCACGATGAGGCCACGCTGGGGGCGGAGCTAGAGCCGCTGTCCTTGGGGCAGTTGGTGGTTCCCGCCCCCTTGATGGGACCCATGCTGTCCGGGGACTTTGGCCCCGGCTACTTGGTCCCAGATAATGTGTCCCGGGCCTCCTCAGTCCTCTCCGGCGGCAGCTCTAGGCGTACCGGCAGTTCAGGCGCCTCCAGGCGGCACACTGCCTCGCGGTCCCCGTCCGTCAGGCGCAAGCGGCATCGCCCAAGGGACAGGCGGGGTTCTTTCTCTTCCATCTATTCCAGGTCCTCTGGCGCTTTGGCTTCTTCGATGGCTTCGGTGGAGCCTCGCTGCCGCAGGGATCGCTTAGCACATCGCAGTCAGAGGAGTCGGCGTTCGCATCGTGGCTCTCCAGCTTCTTCCCAGGTGGCTGCGGTTCCTGCGCCTCCTAGTGCTCCTGCTCCGTTGACAAATCCATTTCCGGCAGTTCAGGTGGCTCCGCCTACGTCTGTTGCTCCGCCTGGTGAGTCCGCCTGCTTGCAGGCTTGGGGTGGGACGGTGAGGATTCTGCCCTGTTGGCTTCTGTTCGTTGTCTCTCTTGGGGGCGGCGCCCTCGGCTTTGGCTGGGGTGTTGCCGCTTCCAACATTGAAGGCGGTAGCCGAGGCCTCCACTTCGACGTTTACTCCCTCTATTCCGGTTTTTAGGGATACCTATTTCTGTGGGGTCTCTCTTCTCGGCACTCGCCTGTCCGAGGATACCAGGGATAAGATTTTGCGGAATGATTATATTGATATTTGGTCCCTGGTGTACACGGATTCGGGGACTGTGGACAAGGAGCGTCGTTTTGAACGGGTGGTGGAGAGGAAACCCAGGGTGGCCTTTAACAATTGGGTACAGGCTTTCGCCGTGCTGGGTTGTGTGCTGTCACAGAAGTTCCCTGATAGGTCTCCGCAGTTGTTTGTGTATTTAGACACGATTTTTAGTGCTTTCCGCACCCATAGGGGGTCCGCATGGTGGAAGTATGATGAGGAGTTCAGGAGGAGGTTGGCCCAGCGTCCTGATGTTGGTTGGGACACTAAGGCAACCGATGTTTGGCTTAGGCTCATGACAACGCCGAGGCCCTTTCTTGGGGCCGCCGCCTCCTCCTCCTCCTCTTCATCCACTCCTGGGGCTTCCCTCTGGGCGGGGGCGGCTCGCAGGTCCGGGACATGCTGGATGTTTAATGAGGGCCACTGCTGCTTCTACGGCGCATGTAAATTCCTGTTCCCGTCCGGCGGCAGTCCCCTCGCGATCTCAAGGTGGTAGTCGCGCAGAGGATTCCGGTGCGCGTGCTAGAGATGTTGCCGTGGCTAGAACTGTATCCCAGGAAGGCGGAAGCCGTCCTTCTTAGGACAGGTTTTTCTTTTGGTTTTTTTCATCCCGTTCGCGCCTCGGGATTTTCTGTCATTTTCCAGGAACTTGAAGTCTGTTCGGGAATTTCCGGATGTGGCTAGGGACAAAGTTAGGAAGGAAGTGGAGTTGGGCCGCATGGCGGGCCCCTTTCACGTCCTCCCTTTTTCTAATTTGCGAGTTTCCCCTTTGGGAGTGGTTCCCAAGAAGGAGGCTGGTAAATTTAGATTGATCCACCATTTGTCTTATCCCGCAGGGTCTTCGGTTAATGACGGAATCTCCAAGGATTTGATATCGGTATCTTACGTGTCCTTTGACAGGGCTATTGATTTGGTTCGCAATGCCGGCTCCGGTGCCCTTATGGCCAAGTCATATTGAGTCATATTGAATCCGCATTTCGCTTGCTGCCAGTGCATGCCGATTGCTTCCACTTATTGGGTTGCCAATTGGATGATGCCTTTTATTACGACATGTGCCTTCCGGTGGGGTGCTCTATATCCTGTTATTATTTTGAGGTTTTTAGCACCTTTTTGGAATGGGTTCTTCATCATGAGACGTCCTCCTCATTGGTTACCCATTACCTGGACGATTTCTTATTTGTTGGTTCGGCTGGCTCCTCCCATTGCGACTTTAAGTTTTTGGCGCAGCGCTTTGGGGTCCCCCTCTCGGCTGAAAAGACGGTGGGCCCCTGTACGGTTTTGTCCTTTTTGGGTTTAGAAATCGATTCGGTGGCTATGGAGTTCCGCCTCCCCGAGGATAAATTGCAGAAATTGCGCAATGCTATTTCGGCGTGCCTGGGTGCCAAAAAATTGCTGCTGCGTCAGGTGCAATCATTGTTAGGCCTGTTAGTTTTCGCCTGTCGTATTATGCCTATGGGTTGAGTTTTTTCGAGGAGGTTGTCGCTGGCGACGGTAGGGGCCAGTTCCCCCCATCACAGGGTCCGCATTACCAGACAGATTAAAGATGATATGCGGGTGTGGGAGTTTTTCCTTGCAGACTACATTGGGCACACTTGCTGGCGGTCAACTCCGGAGTCCAGCTCGGATCTTCAGTTGTTTACGGACGCCTCGGGGGGGGCTGGGTTTCGGTGCTATTTTTGGTTCGGCCTGGTGTGCAGACTCGTGGCCTCCTTCCTGGCGCGATCGAGGTTGGTGCGGAAATCTCACCCTTCTCGAACTCTTCCCTATCACAGTGGCAGTCGAATTGTGGGGGGCTTCCATGTCTGCTAAATCTATCGTGTTCTGGACTGATAATTTGAGTGTTGTGCATGCAATTAACAATCTTTCTTCTTCCTCCCTGCCAGTTTTGGTGCTGTTGCATAGATTGGAGCTCCGCTGCCTTCAGCACAATATTTCTTTTAGGGCCCGCCATGTCCCCGGGGTTAGAATACAGCGGCTGATGCTTTATCTCGTTTTCGTTGGCAGCTTTTTCGGGATCTGTGTCCGTAGGCGGACTTGCAGGGGACTCCTTGTCCGGGTTCCCTTTGGACCGTGATGGAGGCCAGCTGGTCCCGCTCGTAAGGTCGTCGGTGGCCCCTTCTACGTGGACGGCGTATGGTAAAGCATGGCGGGATTGGTGTGGGTTTGCGGGGGAACGGGTGTTTGGTGGTGATCCTGGCCAGATATTGACTGTGACGCTGCAGTATTTGGATAGCTTGCGCTTGCAAGGGGCTTCGGGGTTGGTGGCGCAGCGTCGTCTTACGGGTTTAGCTTTCTTTTTTAAATTGTTTGGGTGGCAGGACGTGACTAAATGTTTCTTTGTTCGGCAGGTTTTGAAAGGTTGGAAGAAAGGTTCCAAGCGGTGCGATTCTCGTCGCCCGGTTCCTTTTTTTTTATTTTGCTTCGCTTGTTAGCCTCCCTTCCCTCGGTGTGCTCGGATGAGTTTGAAGTTTTGTTGTTTCGGGCAGCGTTTATTCTTGCGTTTTTTGGTGCTTTGCGTGTGTCAGAGTTGGTGGCGCCGAGTGCTACACGTCCTGGTGGTTTGCTTATGGCGGATGTGGTTTTGTCGCATAATGGTTTGCGCTTTAGGCTTCGTCGCTCTAAAACTGATATATGGGGGCGGGGTTGTTGGGTATCGTTGCGTCCCTTTGCAGGCGAGGCCTGTGTCCGCTGTATCTGCGTATTTAGATAGCCGAGTTGGGGGTGAGCAGTTCCTGGTTCACAGGGATTCTTCTCCTTTGACTCGGTTTCAATTTGCTTCAGTTTTTAAGAAGGCCCTTGAGGTGGTCGGGCTTCCCTCGGCTGAATATGGGACCCATTCCTTTCGTATTGGGGCGGCGACCACGGCTAGTGAGTTGGGTTTGTCCGATGGGGATGTGCAGCGCATTGGGAGATGGAGTTCCAACTGTTTTGCAGGATATGTTCGTCCTGATTTGCTTTTTTGTTAACGTTTTTTCTTTTCCAGATCCTCGTCCGGCGGTGTGGCTGATCGGCCATTCTTACGTGTATTGGGCTGAGCATCGGGCCCAGGTTTGCCCGGGTGGAAGAGCGTTGGGTTTCTACGACGTCGACGTCTTCTGGCGTGGTCTCCGCGGCCTGCGCTGGTTGCAAGCTCTCCCAGAGGTCGTGGAGATCAGCCGTCGTCCTCCGGTCCCGACAGTGTTGGTAATTCACCTCAGGGGCAACGATCTCTGCCACGTCCGTTTAGATGAGCTTATCGCCCTCATCCAATCCGACCTGGAGCGGTTTGCTTCCTATTTCGGCCAGCTAGTGCTGGTGTGGTCGGAAATTATTCCGAGGGCTGTGTGGGAAGGTGCCCGGGATGTGGCGGCTATAGAGAGAGGGCGGAGGTTGCTGAACACCCGGGTGTCAAGGTTTGTTCGAGCCAGAGGTGGCGTTGTTCTTCGCCACAGGCAATTGGAGGGGGATAACAGCTGTTTGCTGTTGGCCGACGGGGTCCATCTTACGGACATCGGCCTGTATATAGTTTTGTCCGGGTTGCAAGATGGAATTGAGAGGGCTTTGTTTTGGTTGGCTGGGGGTTGAAGGGTCGTGTAGGTGGTACGCGACCTCCTTCTTGGCGGTTATTTGGGTTATTTGGCCTACATGCCCATTGGCTGGCAGGCATACAGGTGGGAGGGGTTTTTGTTGCACTTTGTTTGTTATTTAAATTTGTTTACCAGTTAATTTATGTTTTAAAAAATACAAAAAAATTAATATAAAAAAATAAGAAATGTTTATTACAATGATATATAAAGCTGTGGCCAACCCTTACGTCAACCCACTTATGTTCAAACTTTAATACAAGTCTCGGTGTGTTTTTTATCGGCGAATATTGGTTTAAGGTTAAAGGGGCCCGTGCTCCCGGTGGTTTATGGTTTAAATTTATTTGGGCAGTCCTCCTCAGCCAGGAGTCTGCTCCCAGCTATCTTATACCTTGCAGCTATGGCTGTATATACTATAGTTTAGTATATATACTATATGTTACACATGGCCGCTCTGGCTGTGATATCTATAAGATTATACCTCACACACTGTGGATATGACTGGTTAATGTTACAGGGGAGCAGCATTACCTCATGTCATGTGCACATGGAGGTAAGAAGTGACCATGTCTCCTCAGCCATGTGTCCTACATGGCAGCTTTATTTATTTACCAGTGTACTGTGGACATGATAGTTCAGGTTTCCTCATGTATCTGCTCCCAGCTATCTTACACATGGCAGCTGTGGCAGGATGGGAGTCCATGTGTCCTCATGGTCCTGCTCCTCACATGTGATGCTCCATGATTAGTACAGACAGACACTTATGTATATGGGAGCAGGTGACCTCAGTGTATACAGCGCTGTATAATGGAGAGATAATTACCCATATATCTGCTCCAGGTCACCTCACATACTACATACATGGCTGATATGTCATCTTATTGCTTTACATACTGCATATTACACTAATATATATGAGGGGTAGGTACATAAACACTGTACATATCACTGATTTATATGGGGGTGTACCTACCTCACACACTGTACATATCACTGATCGATATGAGGGTGTACTTACCTCACACACTGTACATATCACTAATTTATATGAGGGTGTACTTACCTCACACAATGTACATATCATTTATTTATAGGATGTGTAACGTACTTCACACACTGTACATATCACTAATTTATATGAGGGTGTACTTACCTCACACAATGTACATATCATTTATTTATATGAGGGTGTACGTACTTCACACACTGTACATATCACTAATTTATATGAGGGTGTACTATACCGTTCACACAATGTACATATCATTTATTTATGTGAGGGTGTACGTACCTCACACACTGTACATATCATTTATTTATATAAGGGGTGTACTTACCTCACACACAATACATATTACTGATTTATATGAGGGTGTACTTACCTCACACACTGTACATATCACTGATATATATGAGGGTGTAGTTACCTCACATACTGTACATATCACTGATTTATATGAGGGTGTACTTACCTCGCACACTGTACATATCACAAATTTATATGAGGGTGTACTTACCTCACACACTGTACATATCACTGATTTATATGAGGTTGAGTGATGAGGGTGTACTTACCTCACTCACTGCATATACATAGCTCCCAACCGTCCCGATTTTGACGGGACTTTCCCGTTTTTCCTACCTCTGCCCTCTGCGTCACGGGCAGCTATGAGATTGTCACGGATTTTCCCCCCAGGTCCCGCTGTCTCCGCATAGTAAATACTTTGAAAGCCTGAACTCACAGTACAGAATGGCTTCTACAGACATCGGGCAGGGAATCCTTTTCAGAGAAGTGTCGGGCTTAGCAGAGAGCAGGGACCACGTCATCAGCTTCAGATCAGCATCTGTCCATATATGGTCACTGCATCTCCTAGGGTTCCCCAGAGCAGACATCGGGCAGGGAATCCTTTTCAGAGAAGTGTCGGCTTAGCTGGAGACTAGGGACCACGTCATCAGGTCAGGTAACCATCTGTCCATATATGGTCACTGCATCTCCAAGGGTTCCCCAGATCAGACATCGGGCAGGGAATCCTTTTCAGAGAAGTGTCGGCTTAGCAGAGAGAGCAGGGACCACGTCATCAAGTCAGATCAGCATCTGTCCATATATGGTCACTGCATCTCCTAGGCTTCCCCAGAGCAGATTTCGGGCAGGGAATCCTTTTCAGAGAAGTGTCGGGCTTAGCGGAGAGAGCAGGGACCACGTCATCAGGTCAGATCAGCATCTGTCCATATATGGTCACTGCATCTCCTAGGGTTCCCCAGAGCAGACATCGGGCAGGGAATCTTTCAGAGAGTGTCGGCTTAGCAGAGAGACGGACCACGTCATCAGTCAGATCAGCATCTGTCCATATATGGTCACTGCATCTCCTAGGGTTCCCAGAGCAGCAGGGAATCCTTTTCAGAGAAGTGTCGGCTTGGCAGAGAGAGCAGGGACCACGTCATCAGGTCTGATCAGCATCTGTCCATATATGGTCTCCAGGGCTTCCCCAGACACATGCTCTTTAATTAAATTAAATAAAGTTTTGCCCAGGCTGAGATTCGAACCTGGGACCCTCTGCACCCTCTGAACTGAGCTATAAGCCCAGTGATACAGAGGTGAGGATTTCTGGTAACTAAGAAGTGTTATCTGCCATTTACACTGTGACACAGACTAATGCACTGATATATAGAGAGGGATCTTCTCAGAGATTATTATTGTCATTATTGAGACTATTATTATTATAAATTTTATTATTATTATAAATTTTATTATTTTTATTATTATGGAGACGATTATTAATAATAGAAAAAATAATAATAATCATCTCAATAATAATAATCTCCATAATAATAATAATAATAGTTGCAATAATTACAATAATCTCTGAGAAGATCCCTCCCTATATACCAAGGCATTAACCCCTTAAGGACGCAGGGTTTTTTCGCTCATTTCTCGCTCTCCACCTTCAAAAATCCATAACTTTTTCATTTTTACGTGTACAGACCTGTGTGAGGGCTTATTTTGTGCGTAACAAAGTTTACTTTCCCGTAATGTTATTTATTTTAACATGCCATGTACTGCGAAGCTGAAAAAAAATTCCAAATGTAGAAAAATTGAAAAAAAAACGCACACGTGCGTCACGTTCTTGTGGGCTCAGTTTTTACGACTTTGACTGTGCACTCAAAATAACACCTCAACTTTATTCTTTGGTTCGGTGCGATCGCGGTGATACCAAATTTATACAGGTTTTATTGTGTTTTAATACATTTAAAAAAATTTAACAAATGTGTACAAAAAAGAAAAAAAAAATTGCCATTTTCTGAAGCTAATAACTTTTTCATACTTTGGCGCACGGAGCTTTATGAGGTGTCATTTTTGGCGAAATGAGCCGACGTTTTCATTGCTACCATTTTGAGGTCTGTGCGACATATTGATCATTTTTTATTCCATTTTTTATGTGATGTAAAAAGGTGTAAAAGTCGCATTTGGGCGCCATTTCCCGCCTCGGAGGTCACCGCCGGCCGTAACCGTTTTTATATTTTGATACCTAATATGTCTGTGATTTTTACTGTTTATTATGTTTTATATCAGTTCTAGCGAAAGGGGGGTGATTTGAATTTTTAATATTTTATTAATTTTTTTTCTTTTTTTAAACTTTTTTTTCCACTATTTTTTAGACCATCTAGGGTACATTAACCCTAGATGGTCAGATCGTTCCTATTATATATTGCAATACTTCTGTATTGCAATATATGGCATTTTTGCAGCTCATTCATTACAATGAGCCACTGGCTCATTGTAACGAATCTGCAGAAGCTAGATAGCTTCTGGTCAAACGAAGACCCGAGGCTACCATGGCAACCGATCGCCGCCCCCCGATGACGTTCGGGGGCGCGGCGATCAGAATAAAGATAGCGGCGGCAACGGACCGGTTAATAGCCGCGATCGGTGCAAGCAACGACCGCGGTTATTAGCGGTGGGGGTTTGCTGCAATATGCAGCCCGGGAGTTAGTTACCAAAATTCTAATCCTTGACAATCACAGAGCTAATAGCTCAGTGGGTTGGGGTGCTGTGTTATTATTGTTCATGGACACTGCAGGTTCTAGGTTCAAATCCCAATGAGGAAATTTTTTTTTATTTTTTAATTGAGATGATTTTTATTATTATAATATGGCTAAAATTTGGGGCGTGGCCAGAGAGTGATTGGGGGTGTGGCTTAGGGGGATCGCTGCTATGCGTGCCGCCATTTTGTCCCTCTTTCCCTTTCACAGATGTTGGGAGGTATGCATATATCACTAATTTACATGAGGGTAATGACCTCTTGTATACGGTTTAATGTTACATTTGTACCTTCATGACACAGGTACACATGGCTATTTTAGTACCAATCCTCGTGGTACAGATATGGCAAAGCAATCACAAGCTCCATACTGGAGCTTCTTCAGGAGTCCTGTCCTTATGGATAGAGACTGATGGCAGATGTCCACCATTACTCTGCTTGTTATGGGGAGGTTACATGTATTATACACTAGGGAGAGAGGAGCTGCCCAGAGAGAGCACATGTACAGGATCAAAGATGGAGGCTGCACTATTACTAGTCTCTTATAATCTCGGTTCTCTATAGTCTTGGTGGCCTACACCTTACTGTGATTTACTGACCATGATAGGTGCAGGTCCCCCACACTCCTGGTCTATATGGCCCAGCATTGACCTGAGTAATTGTAGTGGCTGGATATAGGAAGCTTAGCTATCTGAATAAAACCTCCATGTCACTGATGTACATACGGATGCTACAGTAGGCCATCCCAGGTCATTGCTTTATAACCACCAAATGCTGCATTCAGAAGCTTATGTGCCTGGTGCAGTGTACATGGCTTCCATCTCACGGCTTCATTGTAGTTATGGACCAGGCAGTACTTTATATATATTTAGCTAGCCTTTAGTTGTGGCTTCTATATTATGGACTGTCCATGTATACTTTATGTGCACTCATAAATATATATACTCTAGATTACATGAGTGGTACATGGTACAATACTAAGGGGGTTACATGCCGCCTCAGACTATAATGGTGAATTTGCATTGTAGTATTATATTACATTTATCCCCATGAAATGGCTGGAGAATTAGCCAAAAAAAGAAAAAAGACAGCAACCAATCTATTTAGCAAAAGCTGTTTGTTTGATGCTCGCAGCCCAGGGTCCTAGTGTGCAGGATCCATAGTCCAAGACAAAAAGGGGAGAGAAGTGCAACGTTTCGATTCACAATGAATCTTTGCCAAGCATCTTGACATAGATTAATTGTGAATCGAAACGTTGCACTTTTTTCTATGCCTGTGTGAATAAAGGTTTAACCTTTTCTCATCATATTGGATGCTGTGGCCTTCTCTCCCCTTTTTGTCTTGGAGAATTAGCCTGACACATGGTCAGTGTTACTGCTGCACCTAAGACTGTAGGGATTTGTAAACTTAGCCCAAAATATTCAGGCTCTTGATCCTCCAAAATTAAACCAGCCATCAATGGGCACCACACCGTGTTTCTTGTTGTGGGTATGTGGGGGGGGGGGGGCACAACATTTATTTTTAGAGAAACAATTAATTAATTAAATAACCAATAGAAAAAATGCCAAATAGTTGGAACAAAAATCATGCCCATCTGGGCCCTTCGCTTCTTCTTGAGCAAAAACCTTTCACCCGAATGGCGTCAGACGTCATGTGGGCACCTTCATCTCGCCTTCGGGCATGTCAAAATCTGCCAATGCTGTGACATCTGAAAGGAAGACAGAAAGAACAGCCAGAAACCGGAAAACCACCTGTACACGAAAATTAACCTGAGGGCAAGGGTGGGTGGGCGACTTCACACCGCTCGGTCCTGAGGGCAGAAGGAAAGATGCCCCTCCACGTGCCCCCAATGCTTTTAAAACCACGGGGCAGGCCTCAATCAGCCCGCCCAATCCAGACCCTTTTTGGGACCACCTAAAGAGGGGGCCAATCGCCTTTTTAGCCGCCTTCTGTACCATCACCGGAAATCCCCTACAGTCCCCAGCCCCTTCTCTATGTGATTTGGGGCTAATGAGACTGTAAGATAAATGGATCCTATATATCCAGGTCCTTGGTACGTTTATATAATGTCTTATGGGTGGTTGATTTTACTGTCTCCAATGGTTGGTCTAGGGCAGTGATGGCGAACCTTTTAGCGGCCGAGTGCCCAAACTGTAACCCAAACCCCCCCTTATTTTTTGCGAGGTGCCACAAAAAATTAAAGCAGTAACTTATTGATCCCTGTTTTTCAACAACTTTCAATCATATTGGCTGCCTAAGGACAGCGACACAGTAGAAAGATGGAAAATGTGCATTATTCTAGCTTCTTTCAAGTGTCCCTCTGCACACAGAGAATTGTGGGGCAGGAGGTCCTCCAAAGATAATTTGGCCCAGTCTACTTATTCTCCCTCTTCCTACAGTCCCAAGTAACGAAGTAAGTATCACTTTAAGATTCTTCTTAAGATTAAGTCTGGTGTGTTGGGGCGATGGCCCGGGTGCCCACAGAAAGGGCTCAGAGTGCCGCCTCTGGCACCCGTGCCATAGGTTCGCCACCACTGGTCTAGGGCCACATCTTTTTTCGCCACTTAGCTAGGAGGTTGGTGGCTATGTGGAGCTGGGGATGTGGTTCTCTCGCGCTGTGTGCGTAATTATGGTTCATGTGAGACAAGTTTTCCACACCTGGTTACACCACTAGCTTGGAGGTTGGCGGCTAGTGGATTATATGTGGAGACATATCTACACTTCTCTAAGGGGCGGTCCCTGAGAAGATGGTTCTGGTTAGGTTATCCACACCTAGTTACGCCACTAGCTAAGAGGATAGCGGCTGGTGGATCACTAGATTGTTGGTTTTGTACGCTGTGCGTGCATTGTATATCACCACTTGCCAGGAGGTTGCGGCTTGTGGATATGGCAGGTGTGGTTTCTCTACACGCTGAGTGTGTTTTTTGAGCAAAGTTACATTTCTTTAGTATTATACCGGGTTAAGTTGGTTGTCAAAAACGGACAAGCCTTTGCTGTTCTGTTGTCAAGTACTTGCCCACTATTCCGCTGCATTCTGTATTGGAGCAAGATGGAGCTAGTGCTAGGCCAACTACAAAATACATTTTCAATTGGTTTGCTATACGGCTTGAGATTTACCTATCCTCTTCATGTCTGTCCTGTCAATAGGATTGGTGCATAATACATATATTGAAGTATGACTAGTGGTTCTCTAGATACTAGATACAATATTTTGTGTTTTAGGATAAGGGCAATGCATGTTTTGCAATGGAATATATAGGCCGGCATCCAGAAGCAAAAAAAAAAAAAAAGTTACTGGAGATACAGTAAGAGATATTCCCACACGGTCGGGAGATAAATCTACGCCTCCTATATACAGCTCCAAGGGCAGTTATTCCATAGTAGTTGTCCGGTATCCTGCTTCACTATATTGTTGTACACGGTTTGGTATATCTGTAGAAGTTTGGAGTTTCACAATGTTTTTACCACTTTGTGCATGTGGATTGTATTGGTAATTTTCTCAACACTTTATTCGTTAACCCACTGCATTCCCATTGATGGGATTTTTGTTGTTTGGTGGCAGTCGAGTCCATTTAAGGTGTCAAATAGCCTCTTGGTGGCAGTGGAGGAGTCAGGTGCGAGGTGCAGGCAAGTTATTGGTGGACTAATTTAACTTATAGAGGATATAAAACCTCCTGGTGGTGAACAGGCTGAGCTTTGGAAGTGGCCAGCCTCAAGGCTCTGGTAATGGTAAAAGCAGCCAGGGGCGGGCACGGTGGTGAAGCACACAATGGATGATCTTCACTAGGGTCATTGGTGCCCTTAAAGTGTACCGGCTCTGCTAGAATGGCAGCCAGAGCATGCCGCCCCCCTTTATTGCTGTCTGGCCGGGTGCTGTATGTCAGGCAGCTGTAGATTGGGGTATTGGTGAATCCCACCCCTAGCGTGTCACCTGACTCCTCCTCTGATTGTTTTATTCCTGTGATTCAAATAAAGCTGTGGCCATTTCACCCATTAAGTTATGTGGTTGTGTATTTTTTCCATACACCGTGTTTTTCTCTTGTCTAAACTGTTTTAAAATAAAGTGAGGGTCCATCCCATATCCACACGTCATGTGTGGTATTACATGAAGAAGAAAGATGTAACTATCTGATGGACGTCATCTGTTACCTAAGGCTCCCAGTGCAGTCCAGCAGAGAGAACTGGGAAGGTCCCGTGATGCTGCTCGAATAACGAGTACCCGAGCATTTTAGTGCTCGCTCATCTCTATTCACTATATTTGTGATTTGTGCTGTGTGCTATTTGTTTTTGTATATAAGCTGTAGAGACATCCAGGCCCAAGAAAAGAAAGGCAGATCTGGAATATGATGGTGGCCACACCAAATAGTGACACGTTGGGCACAATTTTGCTACTGTCACTTGGAAGGGGTCTCAATGTTGTTGCCAGCAGTTTAGACATGAATGGGTTTCTGTTGAGTTAGTTTTTGGTTACATCAAATTTATACTGTTCTAACTACTATACTGTACTAACTGCTTTTTTTCACATTGTCATATCGTCATTGTTACCCATAAAAATAGGAGTATTGTGAGATATTGGGGCACATTTACTTACCCAGTCCATGCGCGTTCCAGCGGCGGCTTCTCCGACGAGCGCTCGGGTCTTCCGGCGATTGATGAAGGTCCTGCGCCCGATGTCCACCAGGTGTCGCTGCTTCGCCAAAGTCCGCCGAGGTGCCCCGGAGTTCATAGTCTTCATCGTGGTGCATGTGAGTATGGCCCGTGTAACCAATTTTTTTTTTTTTAATGCGGCGGTTTTTCCGAATCCGTCGGGTTTTCGTTCGGCCACGCCCCCCCCCCGATTTCCGTCACGTGCATGCCAGCGCCGATGCGCCACAAATTGATTGCCGGGGCAATTCAGGGAAAATCGGTGCAAATCGGAAATCTTCGGGTAACACGTCGGGAAAACGCGAATTGGGCCCTTAGTAAATGACCCCCAGTGTCTCCTTTCTCAATCTTCTCCTTAACATTAATATGTGTGGTATTACATGAAGAAGAAAGATGTAAATATCTGATGGTCGTCACTGTCCCAGTGCAGTCCAGCAGAGAGAACTGGGAAGGTCCCGTGATGCTGGGACTGGGGGAGGAGGTGATGGGACTTCTGCTGCCAAATATATTTGGACTTGTCTCAGGTAAGTGCTACTGTAATACTAGTTTGATTCACCACAGGACACAGTAACTTGCTTTGCAGTAATTTATTGATAATGATTCTTTGTAGATTATATAGAGAAGGAGCGTGTACAAGCCTTATAATGATTAGTTACTGAGAAATGTCTGTGCGCGCGAGAAAGAGAAAAGAGCATTAGGAGGATTATAGAAATGACATTGGGAACATGAGCCGGATTATTCCTTGTTTCATCCTCCTGGAAGTTGAGTCAGAATCATTATTATTATGTAGCTGTACATATGCAGGAATCCTGTAATAAAAAACATAAAATGATAAGACAACTGTATGTGCATATCGTAACAGCAGCTATTATCACGTTACATGTCTCCATCTGATGTGCAGTGAGAAGGTGAAGCTTCTCTATTGATTCCTGCTATTGAATGTTGACATTGGGGGGGATTTACTAATTCTGGCGCAAAGACGACTGTCAGCATCAGAGATCAGTCTCCTGAAAGCACAGCCTGATGTATTAAAGTGGCGGATCTAAGGAGTCGTGCGTCATAAAAATGCCGACATCGATAAAATGTGCGCCAAAATCTTACATGGATTGTGCCTTAATTTTGCTCTCTGACCATTATTTTCCTGGTCTATTGTGCGCCAAAATTTGCAGACAAAATACACATAAATGTGACAAATAATGTGCAAAAATTAGGCCACGCCAATTGCACCACAAAAAAAGGAGGAGTAAGGCTAGGCAGAAACATCTGTTCTTTCTGCCGCAAACTCATTATAAATGATCCGCAGAAATTCTGCGCCCAAAAAAAATCGTAAAATCCTGGCATTTTTTTTGGCGCATATACGATAATACATCTGCCCCACTGTGGGGATTTTCTAATTCTGGCTCAAGCACGACTGTCGGCATATGAGATCAGTCTCCGGAAAGCACAGCCCGATGTATAAAAATGCCGATATCAATGAGATGTGCGCCTAAATCTTACATGGGCTGCGCCTTAATTTTGCTCTCTGACCATTATTTTCCTGGTCTATTGTGCGCCAAAATTTGCGCCAAAAAATGCCGACAAAATACACATAAATGTGACGGATAATGTGGAAAAATTAGGCCACGCCCACTCGCGCCACAAAAAAAACGGAGGAGTCGGGATCATCTGAAACATCTGTTCTTTCTGCCGCAAACTCATTATAAATGATATGACACACTTTTGCGCCAAAAAAAACCCACGAAACTGACATTTTTTGGGGCACAAGTACGATAATACATCTGCCCCATTGAGTCCATCTACATTTACACCACTTAGATCAGTGATGGCTAACCTATTGCACTGGTGCCAGAGGTGGCACTCGGAGCCCTTTCTGTGGGCACTCAGGCCATCACCAGAGATGTCTCCAGGTATCTTCCTGCAGTCCCAGACAGCCCAGGACTTGCTGTGCACAGAGCTATTTTAAAGTGACAGCTCTACCTGGGACTATTTTCTGCTTTATTGGTGTCCTCAGGTGCTGCTATCAATGAAAACTGTGACAGAAAAGGGAGTATAAATCACTAATTACATTTCTGTGTTGGCACTTTGCGATAAATAAGTGGGTCTTTGTTGTAGTTTGGGCACTCAATCTCTAAAAGGTTTGCCATCACTGACTTAGATGTTTCCTTCCTTTGTAAGTATAAAGCAGGAGGATCCCTGACATATAGTTACAAGGGAAGGCAGTAAAGTATATACATATATACACATATATGCAGGACGCTATCACTAGAAGCTTTCTCGCTTGTTATTGTATACTGTCAGTACACTGTATAGTGGTGACGCAGGGCTGTTCTTTTAAAGAAATTACAGAAGGACTTACATCTCCGAAAACACATTGTCCTGTTGGTGACACAGGAGATGTTGGAGGGGATGCTGGTGGTAGTGGCATTGCTGAGTAACCTGGTCCAAGAAATGACCACACTGGGAGGAATATTCCCAAATTGCCTACAGAAAACACCATAAAATATATGATTAGTTAAATATGAAGGATTCATGTTAGTTTAACAAGACATATAAAATGATCAGTGTATTATCCCGGAGCCACATTCCTCTGACATGGAGCTTATTCAGGGAAACAAGAATCTTCAGAAATCCAACATATGAGATTATTTTATCCCTATAAACATTAGTCTGTAAGGAGAGAAAAGTATCAATCCAATCCCTGTGCAGGAAATTATATTTAACCCGTCACAATGAACAATGACAGCTCCGCAGATTTCATTGTAAGGCGCTGGGGCTCTGACACAATTGGTAACAGAATCGTGTGAATATTTCTGACCCTGTGAGGGCGATCACTGGGGTCATATAAGCAGCAGCCACTGACATGTGGCCCCTTATTCCACATCATTCGGACCATAGAGCAGATGCGGCTCGCGCCATTCTACTCGCCACCTTTTAAGGGACTTATGCCGACAAAATGAAGATTGAATAACAGCAGAAGCAGGGCGAAGGGGGGAGAGAGGAGGGTGGCTGAGAATCCCTTCATACTTACAGTTCATTTGACCCACAAAGACTCCCATATACATTGTACACGCTTTTTTCAGGACTTCTCCAGCCTATAAAGGGACAGAATTGTTAGTTAGTGAAGTGGTTAGTAGAAAGCCATTAGTTTTATTACTATCTTTCCCTCCTTCACTGTAGTTTTGTTACAATACCTGGCAGTAATGCTACTTGTGATATTTACATTGATAAGATCAATTTCCTGGCAGAAGATAATTATGGTGATCACAGAAAACATTTCCTCGTTTTACAATCGCCCTTGTGTATATATATAACATTATAAACATGAACAGCTAAATATTTCCTCACATAATAAAGCAGGGGAGGTCTGTATACTTACAGCAGATCCATCGCCACCAGTGAAAATTATCCCAGCACCAGCGCTATAATGAGAGAGAACATGTGCATCTGGATTAGTAACACACATCTATCTCCTGTGTTTCAGCCTCAGTTCACATGGCAGTATTTATCCTGGATTTACGACTACAGAAACTGGGTCTAATGTCAAAATCTCCTGTCCATCTCCTGTATATTCTGTGCGGCAACTGCCTCAATTCTACCCAGAATAACGGAAATGTCGCTTTCTTTTCCATGCGCAGATCATGTCGTAGTATTAATGATGGGCAATCCTTTTCAGAGAAGTGTCGGGCTTAGCATGAGAGCGGGACCACGTCATCACTTCAGATCAGCATCTGTCCATATATGGTCACTGCATCTCCTAGGGTTCCCCAGAGCAGACATCGGGTGCAGGGAATCCTTTCAGGAATGTCGGCTTAGCTGGAGACTAGGACCACGTCATCAGGTCAGGTAACCAGCTTCCATATATGGTCACTGCATCTCCAAGGGTTCCCCAGATCAGACAATCGGGCACTGGAACCTTTTCAGAGAAGGTGCGGCTTAGCGAGAGCAGGGACCACGTCATCAGCTTCAGATCACCATCTGTCCATATATGGTCACTGCATCTCCTAGGTTCCCCAAGAGCAGACTTCGGGCAGGGAATCCTTTTCAGAAGTGTCGGCTTTGGAGAGTAGGGACCACTCATCGGTCAGGTAACCCTCTGTCCATATATGGTCACTGCATCTCAGGGTTCCCCAGATCAGACATCGGGCAGGAATCTTTTCGAGAAAGTTTCGGCTTAGCAAGAGAGCAGGACCCTTCATCAAGTCAGATCAGCATCTGTCCATATATGGTCACGGCATCTCCTAGGGTTCCCCAGGGCAGACATCGGGCAGGGAATCCTTTTTCAGAGAAGTTTCGCTTGGCAGAGAGACAGGACCACGTCACAGGTCTGATCAGCATCTGTCCGTATATGGTCTCCAGGCTTCCCCAGACACATGCTCTTTAATTAATTAATAAGTTTTGCCCAGGCTGGATTCAAACCTGGGACCCTCTGCACCCTCTGACTGAGCTATAAGCCCCAGTGATACAGAGGTGAGGATTTTCTGGTAACTAAGAGGTTATCGCCTTTACACTGTGACACAGACTAATGCACTGATATATAGAGAGGGATCTTCTCAGAATTATTTTGTCATTATTGAGACTATTATTATTATAATTTTATTTTATTATCAATTTTATTATTTTTATTATTATGGAGACGATTATTTAATAGAAAAAATAATAATATCTCTCATAATATAATCTCCATATATAATAATAATAGTTGCATAATTACCAACTCTGAGAAGATCCCTCCCTATTACCAGGCATTAACCCTCTAAGGACGCAGTTTTTTTTTTTCGCTCATCTATTCTTTGCTCTCCCCTCACTTCAAAATCCAAACTTTTCTTTTTACGTGTACAGACCTGTGTGAGGCTTATTTTGTGCGTACAAAGTTTACTTTCCCGTAGTTTTATTTAACATGCCATGTACTGCGAAGCTGAAAAAAAATTCCAATGTAGAAAATTGAAAAAAAAAAAGCGCACACGTGCGTCACGTTTTGTGGGCTCAGTTTTTTACACTTTGACTGTGCACTCAAATAACACCTCAACTTTATTCTTTGGTTGGTGCTCGCGTATATCAATTTATACATGTTTATTGTGTTTTTAAATACTTTAAAAAATTTAACAATGTTTACAAAAGAAAAAAAAATTGCCATTTTCTTGAAGCTAAAAGTTTTTCAACTTAGCGCAGGAGCTTTATGAGGTTTCATTTTGGCGAAAGACGACTTTTCATGCTACCATTTTGAGGTCTGTGCGACATATTGATCATTTTTTCATTCCATTTTTTAGTTGATGAAAAAGGTTAAAAGTCGCATTTGGGCGCCATTGTCCGCCCTCGGAGGTCACCGTGGCCGCCGGCCGTAACCGTTTTTATTATTTTGATACCTAATATGTCTTGTGATTTTTACTGTTTATTATGTTTTATATCTCACCGATCTAGCGAAAAGGGGGTGATTTGAATTTTTAATATTTTATTAATTTTTTTTTCTTTTTTAAAAACTTTTTTTTTTCCACTATTTTTAGACCATCTAGGTACTTAACCAGATGGTGCAGTCGTTCCTATTATATATTGCAATACTCTGTATTGCATATATGGCATTTTTGCGACTCATTCAGTACAATGAGCCACTGGCTCATTGTAACGAATCTGCAGAGCTAGATAGCTTCTGGTCAACGAAGACCCAGGCTACCATGGCAACCGATCGCCCGCCCCCCCGATGACGTTGCGGGGCGCGCGATCAGATAAAGATCAGCGAACGCAACGGACCGGTTAATAGCCGCGATCGTGCAAGCAACACCGCGGTATTAGCGGTGCGGGGTTTGCTTCAATATGCATCCCCGGGAGTTTAGTTACCAAAATTCTAATCCTTGACAATCACGAGCTAATGCTCATTGGGTTGTGGTGGTGTGCTGTGTATTATTGTTCATGGACACTGCAGTTCTAGGTTCAAATCCCATGAAGGAAATTTTTTTATTTTTAATTGAGATGATTTTTATTTTATTATATTGCTAAATTGGGGCGTGGCCAGAGAGTGATGGGGTGTGTGGCTTTAGGGGGATCGCTGCTATCGTGGCGCGCCATTTTGTCCCTCTTCCCTTTCACAGATGTTGGGAGGTATGCATATATCACAGGAATTTACATGAGGGTAATGACCTCTTTATACGGTTTAATGTTACATTGTACCTTCATGCACAGGTACACATGGCTATTTTAGTACCAATCCCGTGGTAACGGATATGCAACAATCACAAGCTCCATACTGGAGCTTTCTTCACGGAGTCCTGTCCTATGTGATAGAGACTGATGGCAGATGTCCCACCATTACTCTGCTTTATGGAGTTACATGTATTATCACTAGGGAGAAGGCTGCCGAGAGAGACGCACATGTACAGGATCAAAGATGGAGGCTTGCCATTACTAGTCTCTTATAAATACTCGGTTCTACTAAATCTTGGTGGCCTACACCTTACTTGATGTACTTAGCACCATGATAGGTGCAGTCGCCCCACACTCCTGTCTATAATGGCCGCAGTGACCTGAGTAATTGTAGTGGCTGGATATAGGAAGCTTACCTATCGAATAAAACCTCCATTCACTGATGTACATACGGATGCTACAGCGAGCCATCCAACGCAGGTCATTGCTTTATAAACCACCAAATGCGCATTCAAGCTATGTGCCTGTGCAGTGTATCTGGCTTCCATCTCACTGACGCTTCTATTGTAGTTATGGACCAGGCAGTACTTTATATATATTTAGCTAGCCTTGTTGTGGCTTCTATATTATGGACTGTCCTGTATACTTTTATGTGCACTCATAATATATAGTAACTCTAGATTACGAGTGTGACATGGTACACTACTAAGGGGTGACACACTGCGCGCCTCAGACAAATGGTGAATTTGCATTGTAGTTTAATATTACATTTTTCCCCATGAATGGCTGGAGAATTAGCCAAAAAAATAAAAAGACAGCAACAATCTATTTCAAAAAGCTGTTGTTTTGATGCTCAGCCCCAGGGTCCTAGTGTGCAGATCCATAGTCCGACAAAAAGGGGAGAGAAGTGCACGTGTTCGATCACAATGGAATCTTTGCCAAGCATCTTGACATGAGATTTATTGTGAATCGAAACGTTGCACTTTTTTCTATGCCTTGTGATATAAGGTTTACCTTTTCTCATCATATGGGATGCTGTGGCCTTCTCTCCCCTTTTATGTCTTAGAAAATTAGCCTGACACGATGTCAGTGTTACTGCTGCACCTAAGACGTGTAGGTTTGTAAACTTAGCCCAAAATATTCAGGCTCTTGATCCTCCAAATTAACCAGCCATCATTGGCACCACACCCGTGTTTTCTTGTTGTGGTATGGGGGGGGTGGGGGGGGCACAACATTTATTTTTAGAGAAACAATTAATAATTACATAACCAATAGAAAAATAGCCACAAGTTGGAACAAAAATCAGTGCCCATCTGGGCCCTTCGCTTCTTTCTTGAGCAAAAACCTTTCACCCGAATGGCGTCAGACGCATGTGGGCACCTTCATCTCGCCTTCGTCATGTCAAATCTTGCCAAATGCTAAGAATCTGAAAGGAAGACAGAAGAACAGCCAAAATGACCGAACCACCCTGTACACGAAATTAACCTGAGGGCAAGGGTGGGTGGGCGATCTTCACAAGAGCGGGTCTATCGAGGGCAGAAGGAAAGATGCCCCTGCCCGCCCCCAATGCTTTTTAAAACCACGGGGCAGGCCTCATCAATCCCGCCTCCAGACCCTTTTGGGACCACCTAAAGAGGGGGCCAATCGCCTTTTTAGCCGCTTCTGTACCATCACCGAAATCCCCTACTCCCAGCCCCTTCTCTATGATGATTTGGGGCTAATGAGACTGTAGATAAATGGATCCTATAATATCCAGTCCTGTGGTACGTTTATATATTCTTATGGGTGGTTGATTTTATACTGTCTCCAGGGTTTGGTCTAGGGCAGTGAAGGGCGAACCTTTTAGCGGCCGAGTGCCCAACTGTAACCCAAACCCCCCTTATTTTTTCGAGTGCCCAAAAATTAAAGCAGTACTTTTGATCCCTGTTTTTTCACAACCTTTCAATCATATTGGCTGCCTAAGACAGCGACACAGTAGAAAGATGAAATGTGCATTATTTCTAGCTTTCTTTCAAGTTCCCTCTGCACACAGAGAATTGTGGGCAGCAGGAGGTCCTCCAAGTATATTTGGGCCCGTCTACTTATTCTCCCTCTCCTCAGTCCCCAAGTACGAAGTAAGTATCACTTTAAGATTCTTCTTAAGATTAAGTCTGGTGTGTTGGGGCGATGCCCGGTGCCACAAAAGGGCTCAGCCGCCTCTGGCGACCCGTGCCATATTCTGCCCCACTGTCAGGCAGCCATCTTTTTTCCCCTAGAGAAGGGGGGTGGGGGAAGTCAAGAACGATAGTCTCGAGGTTGGTGGCTATGGTTGAGCTGGGAGATGGTTTCAGTTCCCATATGCGCGCTGTGTGCGTATTAGGTTCATGTGAGGACTTTCCACCCTGGTTACACCACTAGCTAGGGTTGGCGGCTAGTGGATTATATGTGGAGACATATATACACTTCTCTAGGGGGGGTCCTGAGAAGGGTTCTGGTTAGTTTCCATTAGTTAGTTCCTGCTAAGAGACGGCTGGTGGATCATATTGTTGGTTGTACGGTGCGTGCATGTAATCACCACTTGCCAGGGTTGCGGCTTGTGGATATGGCAGGTGTGGTTCTCTAACGCCTGAGTGTGTTTTTTGAGCAAAGTACATTCTTTAGTATTATACCGGTTAGTTGGTTGTCAAAACGGACAAGCCTTTGCTGTTCTGTGTTTCAAGTACTTGCCCCCTATTCCGCTGCATTCTGTATTGGAGCAAGATGAAGCTAGTGCTAGCGCCACTTACAAATACATTTCAATTGGTTTGCTATACGCTTGAGATTTACCTATCCTCTTCATGTCGTGTCCTGTCAATAGGATTGGTGCATGAATACAATATTGAAGTATGACTAGTGGTTCTCTAGATACAGATACAATATTTTGTGTTTTAGGATAAGGGCAATGCTGTTTTGCAATGGAATATATGAGCCGGCATCCAGAAGCAAAAAAAAAAAAAGTTTACTGGAGATACAGTAAGAGATATTCCCACACGGTCGGGAGATAAATCTACGCCTCCTATACACGCTCCAAGGGCAGTTATTCCATAGTAGTTTGTCCGGTATCCTGCTTCATCATATATTGTTGTACAACGGTTTTGGTATATCTGTAGAAGTTTGGAGTTTCACAATGTTTTTTACCACTTTGGCATGTGGATTGTATTGGTAATTTTCTCAACACTTTATTCGTTAACCCACTGCATTCCCATTGATGGTGTGATTTTGTGTTGTTTGTGTGCAGTCGAGTCCATTTAAGGTGTCAAATAGCCTCTGGTGGCAGTGGAGGAGTCAGGTGCGAGGTGCAGTCAAGTTATTGGTGGACAATTTAACTTAAGAGGATCTAAAACCTCCTGTGGTGAACAGGCTGAGCTTTGGAAGTGGCCAGCCTCAAGGCTCTGGTAATGGTAAAAACAGCCAGGGGCGGGCACGGTGGTGAAGCACACAATGGATGATCTTCACTAGGTCGTTGGTGCCCTTAAAGTGTACCGGCTCTGCTAGAATGGCCCAGAGCATGCCGCCCCCCTTTATTGCTGTCTGGCCGGGTGCTTATGTCAGGCAGCTGTAGATTGGGTATTGGTGAATCCCACCCCTAGGTGTCACCTGACTCCTCCTCTGATTGTTTATTCCTGTGATTCAAATAAAGCTGTGGCATTCACCCCATTAAGTTATGTGGTTGTGTATTTTTTCCCATACCCGTGTTTTTTTCTCTTTGTCTAAACTGTTTTAAATAAAGTGAGGGTCCATCCCATATCACACGTCATGTGTGTTATTACATGAGAGAAGATGTAACTATCTGATGGACGTCATCTGTTACCTAAGGCCCCAGTGCAGTCCAGCAGAGAGAACTGGGAAGGTCCCTGATGCTGGGACTGGGGGAGAGGTGGATGGGACTTCTGCTGCCAATATATTTGGACTTGTCTCAGGTAAGTGCTACTGTAATACTAGTTTGATTCATCACAGGACGCAGTAACTTGCTTTGCAGTAATTTATTGATATATGTCTTTGTAGATTATATAGAGAAGGAGCGTGTACAAGCCTTATAATGATTAGTTACTGAGAAATGTCTGTGCACGCGAGAGAAGAGAAAGAGCATTAGGAGGATTATAGAAATGACATTGGAACATGATCCGGATTATTCCTTGTTTCATCCTCCTGGAAGTTGAGTCAGATATCATTATTATTATGTAGCTGTACATATGCAGGAATCCTGTAATAAAAAACATAAAATGATAAGACAACTGTATTGGCATATCGTAACAGCAGCTATTATTCACGTTACATGTCTCCATCTGATGTTGCAGTGATTGATATTGATTCCTGTGATTGAATGTTGACATGGGGGGGATTTACAATTCTGGCGCAAAGGACTGTCAGCATCAAGATCAGTCTCCTGAAAGCACAGCCTGATGTATTAAAGTGGCGGATCTAAGGAGTCGTGCGTCATAAAAATGCTGACAATCGATAAAATGTGCGCCAAAATCTTACATGGACTGTGCCTTAATTTTGCTCTCCTGACCATTATTTTTCCTGGTCTATTGTGCGCCAAATTTGCAGACAAAATACACATAAGTGACAATAATTGTGCAAAAATTAGGCCACGCCAATTGCGCCACAAAAAAAGGAGGAGTAAGGCTAGGCAGAAACATCTGTTCTTTCTGCCGCAAACTCATTATAATGATCGCAGAAATTCTGCGCCCAAAAAAATCGTAAAATCCTGGCTTTTTTTGGCGCATTCATAAATACATCTGTCTGCCCCACTGTGGGATTTTCTAATTCTGCTGCCAAGCACGACTGTCGCATATGAGATCAGTCTCCGGAAAGCACAGCCCGATGTATTAAAATGGCGCACGGCTGTAAGTATATGGGCGGGCGAACCTCGTGCGCCATAAAGCCGATATCATGAGATGTGCGCCTAAATCTTACTGGGCTGCGCCTTAATTTTGCTCTCTGACCATTATTTTCCTGGTCTATTGTGCGCCAAAATTGTGCGCCAAAAATGCCGACAAAATACACATATGTGACGGATAATGTGAAAAATTAGGCCCGCCCACTTGTGCCACAAAAAAAACAGGATTCGGGATAATCTGAAACTACTGTTCTTTCTGCCGCAAACTCATTATAAATGATATGACACACTTTTGCGCCAAAAAACCCCACGAAACAACATTTTTTGGCACAAGTACGATAATCATCTGCCCCATTGAGTCCACTACATTTACAACCACTTAGATGTTTCCCTCCTTTGTATATAAGCAGGAGGATCCCTGACATACGTTACAGGAAGGACAAGTAGTATACAAAATCACATATAGCAGGACGCTATCACTAAAGCTTTCTCGCTTGTTATTGTATATGGTCAGTACACTGTTAGTGGTGACAGCAGGACTGTTCTTTGTACAGGAAACTACAGGAGGACTTACGCTTGGAAAGCACATTGTCCTTGTGTGGTACAGGAGTTGTGAGGGGTGTGCTGGTTTGCATTGATGGTAAACTGTGTCACAACAATGACACCATTGGAAGCATCATTCCCATTTTGCCTACAGAAACACCATAAATATATGATTAGTTAGATATGATGATTCATTTAGTTTTTAACAAAGACATATAAAAATGATCATGTGTATTATCCCGAGCCACATTCCTCTGACATGAGCTTATTCAGGGAACAAGAATCTTCAGAAATCCAACATATGAGATTATTTTATCCTATAACATTACTGTAAGGAAGAAAATATCAATCCAATCCCGTGCAGGAAATTTATATTAACCCTTCACCAATGAACAATGACAGCTCCGCAATTTCATTGTAAGGCCTGGGGCTCTGACACAATTGGTAACAGATCGTGTGAATATTTCTGACCCTGTGAGGGCGATCACTGGGTCATATAAACGCAGCCCACTGACATTGGCCCCTTATTCACATCATTCGGACCAAGAGCAGATGCGGCTCGCGCCATCTCACCACCCCTCCCCTTCATACTTACAGTTTCATTTGACCCACAAGACTCCCATATACATGTACAGCAACGTTTTTTCAGGACTTCTCCGCCTATAAAGGAGAATTGTTAGTTTGTGAAGTGGGTAGAAAGCCCTTAGTTTTATTACTATCTTTCCCTCCTTCACTGTAGTTTTGTTACCATCCCTGGCAGTAATGCTACTTGTGTAATTTAATTGATAAATCAATTTCCTGGCAGAAGATAATTATTGGTGATCACAGAAACATTTCCTCGTTTTACAATCGCCCTTGTGTATATTTAAACTTAAAACATGAACAGCAATATTTCCTCACATATAAAGCAGGGAGGTCTGTATACTTACAGCAGATCCATCGCCACCAGTGAAATTATCCCACACCAGCGCTATATGAAGAGAACATGGCATCTGGATTAGTAACACCCACTCTTCTCCTGTGTTTCAGCCTCATTTCACATGGCGTATTATCCTGATTTACGACTACAGAAACTGGGTCTAATGTCAAATCCTGTCCATCTCCGTATTCTGTGCGGCAACTGCCTCAATTCTACCCAATAACGGAAAGTCGCTATTCCAGCTTGGCCAAACACCTGGGAACCTCAGAAAAGGATGGAAACACCACGGAAATGGACAGGAAACAGCAGGGGCAGCATGCATGGATGCCTCTGAGGCTGCATAATCGCACCATTATGCCAAAATTATGGGCAACAGCATGGCCATGACAGAGTGACAGAATGAAGCTAGATAGCATCTAAAACATCCAATAATTGACCCTGACACTATAGGGGACGGCATGCAGAGGCAGCGGCAGCAGCGGCAGGCTAGAGAGTGGCATGGCGACATACCCTAAATGGACTCAGGCTTCAAACCAATGGGTGGCAGAGAGGAACCAAAGGAGGTGAGCAAGAAGCGCTCAAATAATATCGGTACATGATAAAAGTTTGCCAGTATATTTTGTGGATTACACAGCAGGGTGGCGACAAAGTTAACAAGTTTGTTGTGGAAGCCATGAAAACAACCCAAAATTCTGCCTGACACAGCTCGTTTATTACACAGCAGGGTGGCGACAAAGTTAACATGGAAGCCATGAAAACAACCCAAAATTCTGCCTGACACAGCTCGTTTGATAAGGGGACCATGTATGGAGGCAGTGAACTAGTAGTAGATTAAAGGTGCTGCAGTTAAAACTATGTTAGTTGGATCTTGGCATGGAGCTGGCGCTCCGCTGCCAGGCGAGCTTTCGCCAATCCAAGCCCCTGTCTCTAGGCTACTCCCCAAACAGCACTTCTAAGAACCTTTTGTATAAGATCAAGTGTAGTAGCGTTCTTATAAGTTTAGGATATGGCGGGTGAGGGGAATGTAAACAGATGCGCAAGAAGCGCTGAAATAATATCCCTAAATGGTAAAAGTTTGCCAGTATATTTTGTGGATAACACAGCAGGGTGGCGACTTGGGATATGGCGGGTGAGGGGAATGTAAACATCTGCGCAAGAAGCGCTGAAATAATATCCGTAAATGAAAAAAGTTTTCCAGTATATTTTGTGGCTTACACAGCACGGTGGCGACAAAGTTAACAACTTTGATGTGGAATCCATGAAAACAACCCAAATTTCGGCCTGACACAGCACGTTTGATAAGGCGGCCATGTATGGAGGCAGTGAACTAGTAGGCTCGCTGCCTTCCGCACAATTTCTTTTAGGGCCCGCATGTCCCCGGGGGTAGAATACAGCGGCTGATGCTTTATCTCGGTTTTCGTTGGCAGCTTTTTTCGGGATCGTGTCGTAGGCGGACTGCAGGGGATCCTTGTCCGGGTTTCCTTTGGACCGTGATGGAGGCCAGCTGGGTCCCGCCGTAAGGTCGTAGGTGGCCCTTCTACGTGGACGTCGCGTATGGTAAAGGCATGGCGGGATTGGTTGGGTTTGCGGTGGGAACGGCGGTGTTGTTTGGTGGGGATCATGGCCAGATATGACGTGACGCTGCAGTATTTGGAAGCTTGCGTTGCAAGGGGCTTCGGGGGTGTGGTGGGCCGCAAGCGTCGTCTTAAGGTTTTTTAGCTTTCTTTTTAAATTGTTTGGGTGGAGGACCGTGAATAAATGTCTTGGTTCGGCAGGTTTTGAAAGGTTGGAAGAAAGGTTCAAGCGGTGCGATTCTCGTCGCCGGTCCTTTTTTTTTTTATTTTGCTTCGCTTGGTAGCCTCCTTCCTCGGTGTGCTCGGATTGAGTTGAAGTTTTGTTGTTTCGGGCAGCGTTTATTATTCGTTTTTTTGGTGCTTTGCGTGAATGTTGTAGACGTTGGTGGCGGCCGAGTGCTACACGTCATGGTGGTTTGCTTATGGCGGATGTGGTTTTGTAGAATAATGGTTTGCGCTTTAGGCTTCGTCGCTCTAAAAACTGATAATGGGGCGGGTTGGTTGGGTATCGTTGCGTCCCTTGCAGGCGAGGCCTGGTCCGCTGTATCTGCGTCATTTAGATAGACCGATTGGGGTGACAGTTCCTGGATTCACAGGATTCTTCGCCTGTTGAATCGGTTTCAATTGCACTTCAGTTTTTAAAGAAGGCCCTTGAGGTGGATCGGGCTTCCTCGGATGCTGAATATGGGACACATTCCTTCGGATTGGGGCGGCGACCCGGCTAGTGAGTTGGGTTTTGTCCGATGGGGGATGTGCAGCGCATTGGGAGATGGAGTTCCAACTGTTTTGCAGGATTAGGTTCGTCCTGATTTGCTTTTTTGTAACGTTTTTCTTTCCGATCCTCGTCCGGCGGTGTGTTGATGTGCTGATTCGGCCATTCTTACGTTGTATTGGATGAGCATCGGGCCCCAGGTTTGCCCGGGTGGAAGAGCGTTGGGGGTTTCTACGAAGTCGAAGTTATTCTGGCGTGGTATCGCGGCCTGCGCTGGTGGCAAGCTCTTCCCAGAGGTGTGGAGATTCAAGCAGTCGTCTCCAGGTCCGACAGTGTTGGTAATTTCACCTCAGGGGCAACGATCTCTGCCACGTCCGTTTAGAGAGGCTTATGCCCATCATCAATCCGACTGGAGCGTTTAGTTTGCTTCCTATTCGGCCAGTCAGTGCTGGTGTGGTCGGGAAATTATTCCCAGAGGACACTGTGTGGGAAGAGCCCGGGATTTATACCTCCTTTTTTTTCCTCAACTACCCAGGAGATTGGAAAATTGTTCTTGGGCGCTCTACATCCAGATACGATAGAGAGGGCCCGCGAGTTACCGCCCACGATACTTCGTCGCCTCTGTGCTTTGACTGTAGTACAAACGGATTGTGCCACGAGCTCAGAAGCTCAGTTCGTCCTCGTTTTAGTCCTCACTTCGTTGTGTGGTTGTGTAACTTCTGTACTTCACTATGGCCACATTGGAGGGGAATGCATAACAGCTGTTGCTTGTTGTCCGACGGTGTGCTCACACCATCTCTATAGTGGAATACTCCCCCGGTTTCGTATTAGTGATAATGACGGTTTTTTCCGGTTGCAAGATGGAATTGACCGAGGATATTGTGCGTATGTGTGTTGTTGTGAGGCTGGTGGTTGTGAATGGGTGCAGTGTAGTGCGACGCACCCTTCATGTATTCTGAGGTCTTCGAGGTGACTTCTTATTGTGGGTGTAGTTGTGGCGATCATGCGACCTTGCTGGCCGGCCCCTTAGCACGGAGGGACGGCTAGGCGTCGTCTTCCCCCCCCCTGCGCCTCCTTCCCCGGGGTTTTGTTGGGGGGTGTCTGGGGGTGGAACGCCATCTTTGTGCTATATTGTGCTTTTCCCGATCGATATTCAATAATTACAGGCTTCCCTTAATCCACACACGTCGTTGAACGATTATGTGAGTGTGTAAGATGTAATTACACTACGTCACAAACAATGTTAACTATGTAGTAAATATACCATTACAGCACAAGAGTTTTAACAATGCTCTATACGCTGTGGCCGAATTCCATCGTCCATCCACACACTTGTAGGTTCACAACTTGTGTAAGGCATCACAGTATGATATGCACCGGTGTTGTGTTATTTCTTCACGAGCTCGAATGTGGTTTTTTAGTGTGATATATGGAGGTGTCTGACCGTCTTTAATTCCGCCCTTTCCTTCCCCTCGCCCTGTCGCATGACGGTACACCCTCTTCTGCGCCCCTTTTAATCCGTGATTTTCTAATGTTATAGTTTTGGAGCTAGTGCTTTTTCTCTCCATCTTTCTTTCCTATGTATCGCTGTGAGGACCACAGTCCGAATCAGCACAAGCGTATCTTCTATCAGTCTGTGCTCATACCGCATGATGGGTAGATACCTTGCAGCTATGGCTGTATTATACTATAGTTTAGTATATATACTATATGTTACACATGGCCCGCTCTGGCCGTGATATCTATAAGATATACCTCACACACTTGGATACTGACTGGGTATGTTACAGGAGCAGCATTTACCTCATCCTGTGCACAGGGGTAAGAAGGGACCATGTCGCCCAGCCATGTGATCCCACATGGCAGCCTGTATTAACTTTACCCCGTGTTACTGTGGGGACATTGATAGTTTCAGGTTCTATTGTACTGCTCCAGCTATCTTAAACATGGAGCTGTGGCAGGATGGGAGTCCTGTGTCCTCATGGTCCTGCCTCCATCACATGTGATGCTCATGAGTAAGTACAGGACAGACACTTATGCATATGGGAGCAGTGACCTCAGGGTATACAGCGCTGTATAATGGCGAGATAATACCCATATAATCTGCCTCCAGGTACCTCAATTACTACATCCATGGCGAGTATGTCATCTTATTGCTTTACTACTGACATATTACACTATAATAGAGGGGTAGGGACTAGAACACTTACATATCACTGATTATATGGGGGTGTACCACCTCACACACGGTACATATCATGATCGATTATGAGGTGTAACTTACCTCACACACTGACATATCACTAATTTATATGAGAGGTTGTACTTACCTCACCCAATGTACCCTATCATTTATTATATGAGGGTGGTTGTACGTACTTCACACACTGAATATCACTTAATTATATGAGGGTGTAATACCTCACACAATGTACATATCATTTATTTAATGAGGGTTGTACGCACTTCAACACACTGTAATATTCACTAATTTATATGAGGGTGTACTTACCTCACACAAATGTACATATCATTTATTTATGTGCGGGTGTACTACCTCACACACTGTACATATCATTTATTTTATATAAGGGGTTGTACTTACCTTCACACACAATACATATTCCTGATTTTATGAGGGTTGTGTGTATGTACCTCACACACTGTACATACATGAATATATGAGTGTCAGTTACCTCCCACATTTACTGTACATATCACTGATTTATATGAGGGTGTATTACATCGCAACTGTACATAATCACAAATTTATAGCGGGTGTACTTTACCTCACACACTGGTACATATCCTGATTTATAGAGGTTGAGTGATGAGGGTGTGATACATCACTCACGCATATACATAGCTCCCAACCGTCCCGATTTTGACGGGACTTTCCGTTTTCCTACCTCTGCCCTCTGCGGTCACGGGCAGCTATGAGATTGTCACGGGGATTTTCCCCCAGGTCCCGCTGTCTCCGACATAGTAGAATAAGTAAATACTTTGAAAGCATGAAAATCCAGTACAGAATGGCTTCTCAGAACATCGGGCAGGGAAGCTTTTCAGAGAAGTGTGGGCTGGCTGGAGAGCAGGACAACGTCATCAGCGTCAGATCAGCATCGTCCATATATGGTCACTGCATCTCCTAGGGTCCCAGAGCAGAATCGGGAAGGGAATCATTTCGAGAAGTGTCGGCTTTGCTGGAGGACTAGGAGATAGGAACCACGTCATCAGGTCAGGTAACCATCGTTCATATATGGTTTTTTCCCCCCCCACTGCATCTCCAAGGTTCCTCCAGATCAGAACAGTACGGGCACGGGGATCCCTTTTCAAGATGTAAGAGTCGCTTAGCGGAGAGCAGGGACGACGTCATCAGCTTCCGATCACCATCTGTACATAATGGTCAGACTGCATCTCCTAGGTTTCCCCAAGAGCAAGACATCGGGCAGGGAATCTTTTCAGAGAAGCGTCGGTTAATCGGAGAAGTAGGGACCAACGTCACGGTCAGGGTACACATCTTCCATATATGGTCACTGCATCTCCAAGGGTTCCCCAGGATTCAGCATCGGGCATGGAATTTTGCAGGAAGTGTCGGCTTAGCAGAGAGAGCAGGACCACGTCATCAAGTAAGATCAGCATCTGTCCATATATGGTCACTGCATCTCCTAGGGTTCCCAGAGCAGACATCGTGCAGGGAATACCTTTTCAGAGAAGTGTCGGCTTGGCAGAGGAGAGCAGGGACCACGTTCCAGGTCTGATCAGCATCTGTCCATAATGGTCTCAGGGCTTCCCCAGACACATGCTCTTTAATTAATAATAAAGTTTTGCCAGGCTGAGATTCGAACCTGGGACCTCTGCACCTCTGAACTGAGCTATAAGCCCCAGGAGTACAGAGGTGAGGATTTCTGGTACTAAGAAGTGTTATCGCATTTACACTGTGACACAGACTATGCATGTATATAGAGAGGGATCTTCTCAGAATATTATTGTCATTATTGAGACTATTATTATTATAATTTTATTATTATTATAATTTTATTATTTTTATTATTATGGAGACGTATAATAATAGAAATAAATAATAATCATCTCAATAATAATATCTCCATAATAATAATAATAATAGTTGCAATAATTACAATAATCTCTGAGAAGATCCCTCCCTATATACAAGGCATTAACCCCTTAAGGAGCAGGTTTTTTTCGCTCATTTCTCGCTCTCCACCTTCAAATCCATAACTTTTTCATTTTACGTGTACGACCTGTGTGAGGGCTTATTTGTGCGTACAAGTTTACTTTCCCGTAATGTTATTTATGTTAACATGCCATGTACTGCGAGCTGAAAAAAAATTCCAAATGTAGAAAATTGAAAAAAAAAACAGCACACGTGCGTCACGTTCTTGTGGGCTCAGTTTTTACGACTTTGACTGTGCACTCAAAATAACACCTCAACTTTATTCTTGGTTCGGTCTGCGATCGCGGTGATATCAAATTTATACAGGTTTATTGTGTTTTAATAACTTTTAAAAAATTTAACAAATGTGTTACAAAAAGAAAAAAAAAATTGCCATTTCTGAGCTAAAACTTTTTCATACTTAGCGTCACGGAGCTTAGTGAGGTTTCATTTTGGCGAATGAGACCGACGTTTCATGCTACCATTTTGGGTCTGTGCGACATATTGATCATTTTTATTCCATTTTTTATTGATGAAAAAGGTGTAAAGTCGGCATTTGGGCGCCATTCTCGCTGGAGGTCACCGCCGGCCGTACCGTTTTTATTTTGATACCTAATGTGTCTGTGATTTTTACTGTTATTATGTTTTATATCGTTCACGAAAGGGGGTGATTTGAATTTTTAATATTTTATTAATTTTTTTTTCTTTTTTTTAAACTTTTTTTCCACTATTTTTAGACCATCTAGGGTACATAACCCTAGATGTGTCAGATCGTTCCTATTATATATTGCAATACTCTGTATTGCAATATATGGCATTTTTGCAGCCATTCATTACAATGAGCCACTGGCTATTGTAAGAATCTGCAGAAGCTAGATGCTCTGGTCAAACGAAGACCGCAGGCTACCATGGCAAACCGATCGCCGCCCCCCGATGACGTTCGGGGGCGTCGGCGATCAGAAATAAAGATAGCGGCGGAACGGACCGGTTATAGCCGCGATCGGTGCAAGCACGACCGCGGTATTAGCGGTGGGGGTTTGCTGCAATGATGCAGCCCGGGATTTAGTTACCAAAATTCTAACTTGACAATCACGAGCTAATAGCTCAGGTTGGGGTTGTGGTGCTGTGTTATTATTGTTCATGGACACTGCAGGTTCTAGGTTCAAATCCCAGAGGAAATTTTTTTTATTTTTTAATTGAGATGATTTTTTTATATAATTGGTCTAAAATTTGGGGCGTGGCAGAGAGTGATTGGGGTGTGGCTTAGGGGGATCGCTGCTATGCGTGCCGCCATTTTGTCCCTCTTCCTTTCACAGATGTTGGGAGGTATGCATATATCACTAATTTACATGAGGGTATGACCTCTTGTATACGGTTTAAGTTACATTTGTACCTTCATGACACAGGTACACATGGCTATTTTAGTACCAATGCCTCGTGGTACAGATATGGCAAGCAATCACAAGCTCCATACTGGAGCTTCTTCAGGTCCTGTCCTTATGGATAAGACTGATGGCAGATGTCCACCATTCTCGCTTGTTATGGGGAGTTACATGTTTATCACTAGGGAGAAGAGCTGCCCAGAGAGACACATGTACATGGATCAAAGATGGAGGCGTATATTACTGTCTCTTATATCTCGGTTCTCTATAGGTCTTGGTGGCCTACACCTACTGTGTACTTTACTGACCTGATAGGTGCAGGTCCCCCACACTCCTGTCTATATGGCCCAGCATTGACCTGAGTAATTGTAGTGGTGATATAGGAAGCTTAGCTATCTGAATAAAACCTCCATGTCACTGATGTACAAACGTGATGTACCAGTAGGCCATCCCAGGTCATTGCTTTATAACACCAAATGCTGCAATTCAGAAGCTTATGTGCCTGGTGCAGTGTACATGGCTTCCATCTCACGGACTTCATTGTAGATTATGGACAGGCAGTACTTATATTATATTTAGCTAGCCTTATGGTGGCTCTATATTATGGACTGTCCATGTATACTTTATGTGCACTCATAAATAAGTATACTCTAGATTACCTGAGTGGTACATGGTAAATACTAAGGGGGTTACATGCCGCCTCAGACTAAATGGTGAATTTGCATTGTAGTATATCTTACTTTATCCCCATGAAATGGCTGGAGAATTAGCCAAAAAGAAAAAAGACAAGCAACCAATCTATTTAGCAAAAGCTGTTGTTTGATGCTCAGCCCGGGTCCTAGTGTGCAGATCCATAGTCCAAGCAAAAGGGAGAGAAGTGCAACGTTCGATTCAAATGAATCTTTGCAAGCATCTTGACATAGATTATTGTGAATCGAAACGTTGGCACTTTTTTCTATGCCTGTGTGAATAAAGGTTTAACCTTTTCTCATCATATTGATGATCTGGCCTTCTCTCCCCTTTTTGTCTTGGAGAATTAGCCTGACACATGGTCAGTGTTACTGCTGCACCTAAGACTGTGAGGATTTGTAACTTAGCCCAAAATATTCAGGCTCTTGATCCTCCAAATTAAACCAGCATCAATGGGCACCACACCGTGTTTCTGTGTGGGTATGTGGGGGGGGGGGCACAACATTTATTTTAGAGAAACAATATATTAATTAAATACCAACAAAAAAAATGCCAATAGTTGGAACAAAAATCATGCCCATCTGGGCCTTCGTCTTCTTCTGAGCAAAAACCTTTCACACCGCAATGGCGTCAGAACGTCATGTGGGCACCTTCATCTCGCCTTCGGCATGTAAAATCTGCCAATGCTGGACATCTGAAAGGAAGACAGAAAAGAACAGCCAAAACCGGAAACCACCTGTACCAGGAAAATTAACCTGAGGGCAAGGTGGGTGGGCGACTTCACACGGTCGTCATCGAGGGCAGAAGGAAAGATGCCTCACCGTGCCACCCAATGCTTTAACAACCACGGGCAGCCTCAATCACCCGCCCAATCAGACCCTTTTGGGACCACCTAGAGGGGGCCAATCGCCTTTTTAGCCGCCTTCTGTTACCATCACCGAAATCCCTACATCCCAGCCCCTTCTCTATGTGATTTGGGGCTAATGAGACGTAAGATAATGGATCCTATATATCCAGTCCTTGGTACGTTTATATATATGTCTTATGGGTGGTTGATTTTTAACTGTCTCAAGGTTGGTCTAGGGCATGAGGGCGAACCTTTTAGCGGCCGGTGCCCAAACTGTAACCCAACCCCCCTTATTTGTTTGCGAGTGCCACAAAAAATTAAGCAGTAACTTTTGATCCCTGTTTTTCAACAACTTTCAATCATATTGCTGCCTAAGGACAGCACAGTAGAAAGATTGAAATGTGATTATTCTAGCTTCTTCAAGGTCCCTCTGCACACAGAGAATTGTGGGGCAGGAGGTCCTCCAAGATAATTTGGCCCAGTCTACTTATTCTCCCTCTTCCCTACAGTCCCAAGTAACGAAGTAGTATACACTTTAAGATTTTCTTAAGATTAAGTCTGGTGTGTTGGGGCGATGGCCGGCGTGCACAGAAAGGCTCAGAGTGCCGCCTCTGGCACCGTGCCATAGTTCGCCACCACTGGTACTAGGGCCACAATCTTTTTTCGCCACTTAGCTAGGAGTGGTGGTGGCTAGTGGAGCTGGGGAGGTGTGTTCTCTCAGCTGTGTGCGTAATTATGGTTCATGTTGAGAAGTTTTCCACACCTGTTACACCACTAGCTGGAGGTTGGCGGCTAGTGGATTATATTGGAGACATATATACACTTCTCTAGGGGCGGTCCCTGAGAAGATGGTTCTGGTTAGGTTATCCACACCTAGTTACGCCATAGCTAAGAGGAGCGGCTGGTGGATCACTAGATTGTTGGTTTTGTACCTGTGGCGTGCATTGTATATCACCACTTGCCAGGAGGTTGCGGCTTGTGGATATGGCAGGTGGTTTCTCTACAACGCTGAGTGTGTTTTTGAGCAAGTACATTTCTTTAGTATGTATACCGGTTTAAGTTGGTTGTCAAAAACGGACAGCCTTTGCTGTTCTGTTGTCAAGTACTTGCCCACTATTCCGCGCATTCGTATTGGAGCAAGATGGAGCTAGTGCTAGGCCAACTACAAATACATTTCCAATTGGTTTGCTATACGGCTTGAGATTATCCTATCCTCTTCATGTCTGTCCTGTCAATAGGATTGGTGTCATAATACATATATTGAAGTATGACTAGTGGTTCTCTAGATACAGATACAATATTTTGTGTTTTAGGATAAGGGCAATGCATGTTTTGCAATGGAATATATAGGCCGCCATCCAGAAGCAAAAAAAAAAAAAGTTTACTGGAGAACAGTAAGAGATATTCCCACACGGTCGGAGATAAATCTACGCCTCCTATATACAGCTCCAAGGGCAGTTATTCCATAGTAGTTGTCGGTATCCTGCTTCACTATATTGTTGTACACGGTTTTGGTATATCTGTTAGAAGTTTGGAGTTTCTCACAATGTTTTTACCATTTGTGTCATGGGATTGTATTGGTATTTCTCATACACTTTATTCGTTACCCACTGCATCCCATTGATGGTGATTTTGTTGTTTTGGTGGCAGTGAGTCCATTTAAGGGTCAATAGCCTCTGGTGGCAGTGGGGAGAAGGTGCGAGGTGCAGGCAAGTTATTGTGTGGACTAATTTAACTTATAGAGGATATAAACCCTCTGGTGGTGAACAGGCTGAGCTTTGGACATGGCCAGCCTCAGGCTCTGGTAATGGTAAAAGCAGCCAGGGGCGGCACGGTGGTGAAGACACAAATGGAGATCTCACTAGGGTCATGGTGCCCTTAAAGTGTACCGGCTCTGCTAGAACTGGCAGCACAGAGCATGCCGCCCCCCTTTTTGCTGTCTGGCCGGTGCTGATGTCAGGCAGCTGTAGATGGGTATTGTGTGAATCCCACCCCTAGAGTGCACCATGACTCCCCTCTGAGGTTTTATTTCCTGTGCATTCATAATAAATGCTTGTTGGCCATTCACCCATTAAGTTATTGTTGTTGTATTTTTTCCATACACGTGTTTTCTCTCTTGTCTAACTGTTTTAAAATAAAGTGAGGGTCCATCCCATATCACACGTCATGTGTGGTATTACATGAAGAAAGATGTAACTATCTGATGGACGTCATCTGTTACCTAAGGCTCCCAGTGCAGTCCAGCAGAGAGAACTGGAGAGGTCCCGTGATGCTGGACTGGGGAGGAGGTGATGGGACTTCTGCTGCCAAATATTTGACTTGTCTCAGGTAGTGCTACTGTAATACTAGTTTGATTCATCACAGGACGCAGTAACTTGCTTTGCAGTGAATTTATTGATAATGATTCTTTGTAGATTATCTAGAGAGAGCGTGTACAGCCTTATAATGATAGTGTTACTGAGAAATGTTGTGCACGCGAGAAGAGAAAGAGCATTAGGAGGATTATAGAAATGACATTGGAACATGAGACCGGATTATTCTTGTTTCATCCTCCTGGAAGTTGAGTCAGAATCATATTATTCATTGTAGCTGTACATATGCGGATCCTGTAATAAAAAACATAAAATGATAAGACAACTGTATGTGCATATCGTACAGCAGCTATTATCACGTTACATGTCTCCATCTGATGTGCGTGATTGAATGTTCTATTTGTGATTGAATGTTGACATTGGGGGGATTTACTAATTCTGGCGCAAGACGACTGTCGCATCAGATCAGTCTCCTGAAAGACAGCCTGATGTTATAGTGGCGGATCTAGGAGTCGTGCGTCATAAAAATGCTGACATCGATAAATGTGCGCCAAATCTTACATGGACTGTGCCTTAATTTTGCTCTTGACCATTATTTTCCTGGTCTATTGTGCGCCAAAATTTGCAGACAAAATACACATAAATGTGACAAATAATGTGCAAAAATTAGGCCACGCCAATGCGCCACAAAAAAAGGAGGAGTAAGGTAGGCAGAACATCTGTTCTTTCTGCCGCAAACTCATCATAAATGATCGCAGAAATTCTGCGCCCAAAAAAATCGTAAAATCCTGGCATTTTTTTGGCGCATATACGATAATACATCTGCCCCACTGTGGGGATTTTCTATTCTGGCTCAAGCAGAACTGTCGGCATATGAGATCAGTCTCCGGAAAGCACAGCCCGATGTATTAAAATGGCGCACGGCTGTAAGTAATTAATGGGCAGGCGGAACTCAGTCGTGCGCCATAAAAATGCCGATATCAATGAGATGTGCGCCTAAATCTTACATGGGCTGCGCCTTAATTTTGCTCTCTGACCATATTTTCCTGGTCATATTGTGCGCCCAATTTGCGCCAAAAATGCCGACAAAATACACATAAAATGTGACGGATATGTGGAAAAATTAGGCCACGCCCACTTGTGCCCACAAAAAAACGAGGAGTCGGGATAATCTGAAAATCTGCTTCGTTCTGCCGCAAACTCATTATAAATGATTGACACACTTTTGCCGCCAAAAAACCCCACGAAACAACATTTTTGGGCACAAGTACGATAATACATATGCCCTCTGAGTCCATCTACATTTAACAACACTTGATGTTTCCCTCCTTTGTAAGTATAAAGCTAGGAGGATCCCGACATAGTTACAGGGAAGGCAGTAAGTATATACATATATACACATATATCAGACGCTATCACTAGAAGCTTTCTCGCTTGTTATTGTATATTGTCAGTACACTGTATAGTGGTGACGCAGGACTGTTCTTTGTAGGAAACTACAGGAGGACTTACAGCTTTGAAAGCACATTGTCCTTGTGGTGGTACAGGAGGTTGTGGAGGGGATGCTGGTGGCATTGATGGGTAACCTGGTCCAAGAAATGACACCATTGGAAGCATCATTCCCATTTTGCCTACAGAAAACACCATAAAATATATGATTAGTTAGATATGAAGGATTCATGTTAGTTTAACAAGACATATAAATGATCAGTGTATTATCCCGAGCCACATTCCTCTGACATGAGCTTATTCAGGGAACAAGAATCTTCAGAAATCCAACATATGAGATTATTTTATCCTATAACCATTAGTCGTAAGGAAGAAAAGTATCAATCCAATCCCTGTGCAGAAATTATATTTAACCCGTCACATGAACAATGACAGCTCCGCAGATTTCATTGTAAGGCGCTGGGTCTGACACAATTGGTAACAGATCGTGTGAATATTTCTGACCCTGTGAGGGCGATCACTGGGGTCATATAACAGCGCAGCCACTGATGTTGCCCTATTCCACATCATTCGGACCATAGAGCAGATGCGGCTCGCGCCATTCTCACCACCTCCCCTTCATACTTACAGTTCATTTGACCCACAAAGACTCCCATATACATTGGTACAAACGCTTTTTTCAGGACTTCTCCAGCCTATAAAGGGAGAATTGTTAGTTAGTGAAGTGGTTAGTAGAAAGCCATTAGTTTTATTACTATCTTTCCTCCTTCACTGTAGTTTTGTTACACTACCTGGCAGTAATGCTACTGTGATTTTACAATTGAAGATCAATTTCCTGGCAGAAGATATTATGGTGATCACAGAAACATTTCCTCGTTTTACATCGCCCTTGTGTATATATATAACATTAAACATGAACAGCTAAATATTTCCTCACATAATAAAGCAGGGGAGCTGTATACTTACAGCAGATCCTCGCCACCAGTGAAATTATCCGCACCAGCGCTAATGAGAGAACATGCATCTGGATTAGTAACACACATCTATCTCCTGTGTTTCAGCCTCAGTTCAAATGGCAGTATTTATCCTGGATTTACGACTACAGAAACTGGGTCTAATGTCAAAATTCCTGTCCTCTCCTGTATTCTGTGCGGCAACTGCCTCAATTCTACCCAGAATAACGGAAATGTCGCTTTCTTTTCCATGCGCAGATCATGTCGTAGTATTAATGATTAGAGATGAGCGAGCACTAAATGCTCGGTATCTCGTTATTCGATGACAACTTTTCCGAGCTCGACTTTGCCCGTGCTCGTTTCGAGTAACGAGCCCCATTGAGTCAATGGGACACTCGAGCATTTTTCAAGGGACCAAGGCTCTTGCACAGGGAAGCTTGGCCAAAACCTGGAACCTCAGAAAAGGATGGAAACACCACGAAATGGACAGGAAACAGCAGGGACAGCATGCATGGATGCCTCTGAGGCTGCTAATCGCCCATTATGCCAAAATTATGGGCAACAGCATGGCCATGACAGAGTGACCGAATGAGGCTAGATAGCATCTAAAACATCCAATAATTGACCCTGACCACTATAGGGACGGCATGCAGAGTCAGCGGCAGCAGCGGCAGGCTAGAGAGTGGCATGGCGACATACCCTAAATGGACTCAGGCTTCAAACCAGGTGGGGCAAGAGAACCAAAGGAGGTAGCAGAAGACGCGTCAAATATATCGGTACATGATAAAAGTTTGCCAGTATATTTGTGTGATTACCAGCAGGGGTGGCGACAAAGTTAACAAGTTGTTGGAAGCCATGAAAACACCCAAATCTCTGCCTGACACAGCTCGTTTGATAAGGGACCATGTATGGAGGCAGTGAACTATGTAGATATAAAGGTTGCTGCAGTTAAAACTCATGTAGTTGGTCTTGAGATGGAGCTGGCGCTCCCGCTGCCAGGCGAGCTTTCGCCAATCCAGCCCTGTCTCTAGGCTACTCCCCAAACGCACTTCTAAGAACCTTTTGTATAAGATCAAGTGTAGTAGCGTTCTTATAAGTTTGGGATATGGCGGGTGAGGGGAATGTAAACAGATGACGCAAGAAGCGCTGAAATAATATCCGTAAATGAAAAAAATTTGTCAGTATATTTTGTGGCTTACACAGCACGGTGGCGACAAAGTTAACAAGTTTGATGTGGAATGCCCTGTAATAGCTCTTGGGCGGTGTGCCTTTTCACACCTAGGCTCAGCAGTTTTGAGCACCGCCTGCTGTCGCTTAGCGGAGGCATTTGCTGCTGGCCTAAGCTACGACTGATGGCGCCATGCCCACGGATGGTAATTCGGAGGAGGAGGAGGTGAGGAGGGTGGGAGGGAGTATAGTAGGCCTGAAACACCTGGACCGAGGTAGGCCCCGCAATCCTCTGCGTCGGCATATATGACCAGCCCAGGGTCAGACTCGGTCCCACCTGCACCAAGTTAAGTGTAGTAGCGTTCTGTATAAGTTGGAATATGGCGGTAGGGATGTGAGGGAATGTAAACAGATGCGCAGAAGCGCTGAAATAATATCCGTAAATGTAAAAAGTTTGCCAGTATATTTGAGGATTAACAGCAGGGTGGCGACAAAGTTAACATGGAAGCCATGAAAACAATCCAAAATTCTGCCTGACACAGCTCGTTTGATTAGGGGACCATGTATGGAGCAGTGAACTAGTAGTAGATGAAAGGTGCCTGCAGTTAAACTATGTTAGTTGGATCTTGGCATGGTGGAGGCTGGCGCTCCGCTGCCAGGCGAGCTTTCGCCAATCCAAGCCCCTGTCTATAGGCTACTCCCCAAACAGCACTTCTAAGAACCTTTTGTATAAGATCAAGTGTAGTAGCGTTCTTATAAGTTTAGGATATGGCGGGTGAGGGGAATGTAAACAGATGCGCAAGAAGCGCTGAAATAATATCCCTAAATGGTAAAAGTTTGCCAGTATATTTTGTGGATAACACAGCAGGGTGGCGACAAAGTTAACAACTTTGATGTGGAATCCATGAAAACAACCCAAATTTCTGCCTGACACAGCTCGTTTGATAAAGGGACGATGTATGGAGGCAGCTATATGGACGACTTTTGGAGGTAGCAATGGAGACAACGTGTGGAGGCTGCTATGGAGACAATTTAAAGCAGGGGAGGTCTGTTACTTACAGCAATCCATCGCAACCCGTGAAAATTATCCCAGCACCAGCGCTATAATGAGAGAGAACATTGCATCTGGATTAGTTAACACACAATCTATCTCCGTGTGTTCAGGCCTCAGTTCACATGGCGTATTTATCTGGGACTTTACCCACTACAAAACTGGGTCTAATGTCAAAATCTCCTGAAGTCATCTTCCTGTAGTATTCTGTTTGCGGGCAACTGCCTCAATTCTAACCCGAATAACGGAAATGCTCGCTTTCTTTTCCAATGCGCAGATCATGTCGTAGTATTAATGATACATTTTGAACACCTCGCCGACCGGTTTTACACCTTGTTGACCAATAAAAAAATCAGACAAATGTTAAAGTAGCAGTTCTTGGAGAACATACCATGTGTGTGTATTGTAGCAGCAGGAGGTGAAAAAATTGGGATTTTTATTACAGGATTGCAGCTGGGAACGCTATTGTTGTGCGGGAGGACATTCATCCTGATTAACTTAATTTTTGCAATTTGTTTTTTTTGTGTTTTGTCCCCCATCAAACTTGCTCAAGTAAAGATGTCAAAAACAGTGCCAGAATTGGTTTGAGGGACTGAAGAAGTGTTCTGTTCATTCACACCGGCACACAGCAATGTTTCAAACATCTTTGTTCTTTTTCAAGGCACAAAAATTACAAGGATTGTTCGAAAAGTGTTGCTCTGCGCCGGTTGAAAAAAAGGAACACTCTTGCAGACAAATTCTTTGGGAGTCGGCTACTTTTTTATATGAATTATTCATTGGATCCATGGAACCCAGAGATTACAGGATTACGTGCACCCATTGGGACAATTGATGTTACAATTGCTATTACTGGGTTGCTGTTTATCGTTCTGATTGTGTTTATAAAAGCGAAGTAGCATTGAATCTGGTGAGATCTGGATGGACGGGTGTATAGGAGCAATTTGTACAGAAGTGCACCAAATTGCACAAAGTAAAGCTACATCCTGGATAACAATGCTACTTTTGTTTTTGGTTTACTGCAGGTCAAAATTTGTCAAAAACTACCAGAGTAGGTTCTCCTGTAAATTCCATACGAATATATTATAGGAAAAAATGTTGGTGCTGTTACTTGCCATATCTGGACCCAGGTGTCGTTTAAACACGTCCCTAAGAGGCATTAAATGTTGTATGTCTTGGGAAGAAGATGTAAATGTTTGATGCCTTTATTGGACACTTTTGAAACCACATTTTATTCTGCAGTCTGCGCCATTATTCTGGTTGCACATGTATTATGAAGTGTTTGCGCTGTAATGTGTCGCACTTGCACAGGTGCAAACGCAAATACTGCAACACAGAATAGGGGGTTTTCCGAGGATGCGCGTAGGAGTGCATTTCATCTTGCCGCACTCGCACGGGTGAATAGTAGTACATTAGTTGGCCTTTAATCCGGCAAAGTTGTACACAATTGGGGACACCCAAAATAGGCACCGGGAACGCCCATTCTGTGCACTGGATTGTTCAGGCGGTGTTGCATGTGCAGATGCGGACAAAATACTTTAGAGCAAAGCATTCAATAAATACATGGTGAAGCCAGTATGTAATGTATCAATATGTTCTGTCATCCAGAATTTTTGCCCGCAAACTGTGTAATAAATGTGGCCTGTTTTCTTTGAAGCAGGACCATAAATGCAAATAACGAATCTTGGTTCTTATTTTTCATTACTATGAGGGGTCCCGAGCTTTTAATTGGTTACTATAGGCATTGAGTTATAAGACGTTTATGAGTGAGGTGATATGTTAAGGGGATTGATGTGAGGTATATGTGTTGAGTACTATGGGACATATATTCGGCACTTTCTGATGCTTTATCATATGTGATATCCATCCATTGGCAGAGCTGCAATATTCTCTATCTACTTGTTAGATTATTCGTAGATGCCTACAGCTGGTTGTCACTGGAGTATCTCATGCTGCCTAATTATCACTTTTAGTATTAAGGCAGGCGTAGTGTGAGGTAGTAGGTTTTCAATTAGTGTCCTTACTCTATGTGATACTCCATTATATTACAGGGATGAACGACTGAAGTCTTATCCATGCTATTTATATACTTCCAGTACACATCCAGAGCTGCATATTCTACTCCTACGGCTATTCTATTTCAGATGGAACTACAGGCCGAGTGTCCTGTGACTAAAATCAATCTGATCAAAGTAATATGTGAATATTTTTTGAAATGCTTCGTATCATTTTTGATTTTATAATAAAATGTCTGTACTTTGATTTGTGATCTTAGTGGACAAAAATATTTTTGTTAACCCATTCTATTTTGGTATAGTTAAGAGCACGCAGAGAGATCCCGGACAACGCCGGGGGCTACGTACAAATAGTTGTGTGTTGTATATATAAGTGATGGTACTGAAATATTACCCATGGTCTAGGCTGATTATTTTCTTGATTTAAGATGTCGCTTTCTTTTCCATGCGCAGATCATGTCGTAGTATTAATGATACATTTTGAACCTGCGCCGAGCCGGTTTCTACCACTTGATTTGACCATAAAAAACATCAGACAATGTTAAGTAGCAGTAACCTGGCAGTAATGCTACTTGTGATATTAACATAGATAAGATCAATTCCTGGCAGAAAGATAATAATGGTGATCACAGAAAACATTTCCTCGTTTTACAATCGCACTTGGGTATATATACACTTATAAACATGAACAGCTAAATATTTCTCACATAATAAAGCCGGGGAGGGTCTGTTACTACTACAGCAGATCCATCGCCACCAGTGAAAATTATTCCAGCCCAGCGCTATAATGAGAGAGAAGCATGTGCATCTGGATTAGTTAACACAATCTATCTCCTGTGTTTCAGCCTCAGTTCACATGGCAGTATTTATCTGGATTTACCACTACAGAAACTGGGTCTAATGTCAAAAAATCTCCTGTCATCTCCTGTAGATTCTGTGCGGCAACTGCCTCAATTCTAACCCGAATACGGAAATGTCGCTTTTCTTTTCCAATGCGGCAGATCATGTCGTAGTATAATGATACATTTTGAACCTGCCGCCGAGACGGTTTCTGCCACTTGATTTGACCATAAAAAACATCAGACAATGTTAAGTAGCAGTCTTGGAGAACATACCATTGTGTGTATTGTAGCAGCAGGACTGTGAAAATTGGATTTATATTCCAGGATTGCAGCTGGACTTTGTGTGCGGGAGGCATCTCCTGATTACCTTAATTTTTGCAATCAAACTTCTCAAAGTAAAGAGTCAACAAAAGTGCCAGAATTTGGTGAAGAAAGTGTTCTGTTATTCACCCGGCACACAGCAATGTTTCAACATCTTTGTCTTTTTCAAGCACAAAATTATCAAGATGTCGAAATGTTGCTCTGACCATCCACCTCAGAGAGGACCAGAAACTACAGATACAGACTGCAGGTGGGAAATCCTTTAGAAATTGATGGTTACAAGTCACATAATGCCCAGAACTGTGATATTTCTCTGCCCACACAGTGAACTACTGATGGCTGTGAAATACGTTAAAACTTGATGTTCACTCTAAATGGGGATAAAGACACGTTGCCATTTCTGAGAAGTCCGCATGACGAAACCATAACATGTGATGTTCTTTTCAGTTATTTGCTCGTGTACCCGGAATATTTATCTTAAAGAAAATAATTGCTTCAGCTCCTTCTGCAGCGTCCAATGTCTATACAGACACATTTTATTACCCTTTGAAGGAGGAACTGGTTTATTTGACTTGGATGGAATTATCTCCAGGATGTTTATATCACATCATCATTTTTGGCAGTCTGCAACTGAATTTGTTACCCTCAGTAGTTCTTGGCAGGAGATAGAGAGATGGGAGAGAAAAAGATATAGATAGTGGCATTGCCTTTGTTGCCAACTTTTTACGTCAAAAAGTTTGCACTGGAACAAATCGTGCCAACTTACAAAAAGGGCACTAACCGGGTGATGGCCCAATTTAGAACTGTGAGTCATTCAGTCCCCTGGTTATGAGTAGTATTGTTAAGACATTAAACCTTTGACACTTTTTGGTTATTTTTTTTTAGTTGCAATACGCAGAGACCCAGGAGAACAGGAACCACGCCGAAATATTTATTAAGGTCCAAGAGCTTTATAATCACGCTGTGCTCCAAAGATAGTTTTAATACTGTCCTCACTTAGCACTAATGTTTAATGTCCCCTACTATAGTATTTGGGGAGACTGTGGGATGTGTATCTTTAGATCCCCTGCGGAACGCAAAAAGGTTTTTATTAGTTTTTGCACTTCCACCAGATTGGGGAGCATGACCCGCAGTGTCCGGGATGTCACAGTTGAACGGTTGTGAAGGGCTGGGCGTTGGAGTTGAGTTTGAGTTTGGTTTCTTTGCATGGGTGGAGGCATTTTGTTTGGGCCCGCAGCTGGTTTTAAAGATATGTTAAGTTCCATGTTCGACAGGAAGTGTATAGGGGTTGGAAGGTACTGGATGTAGTTTTTTTGTAAAATTGTGGATGTGAGTTGGGAGGCGGTATGTCCGGTGCGGACTTGGCAATAACTGTTACCGGTGATTTCCCAGTGGTTGAGGCTCGCTGAACAACTTGATGGTGGACCGGCCCTCCTCCTCGTACATGCGGGGTCGGGCCCTCCTTCTCCGCCCTCCTACCACGTGTACCGGGCTGGCTGGTACATCAACTTCCTATGACAGGAACTCGGCAGGAACGGACCTCCCTCTGAATGCAATGCAGACTGAAACTAACCTTAATATATGGATGCACACAGGGGTGGCTGTGCGGAGTCATTGTCTCCCCTGCAGAGTCAGCCGCCACCTGGCTCCCTCGCTCCTGAACGATGACACAGGCTGCTCCCAGGCCCACCACCCCAAACACATCTGGTCCTGGGGGTGGTGTTGGGGCTGTGGAGTGATAGGTAGTGCTTGAAGGGCCTGTAGTGGTATGCTGGTGCGTGTTGTGGTTGGGGGGAGGAGGGGGGGCTTGTGGCGTGTTGTATGCGGTGGGGGTGCTGTGAACGTGTTTTGGTGTCGGCGAGGGGGCTTTGCGTGCTGTTGATCGTGGGGGAAGGCGGTGCAGTGGTGTTGTTAGCGGACGGAGGGGGCGTTCATTGTGTGTGCGGTCTGCTGTTTTGTTCTGGTTACGTCAGGTGGGCTGTTGCGTGTTTGTGAGCGTTTTTCTCACTTTTGTTTCTCGAATAGTGTTGTGTTCGTGTGCGGGTGGGAAGGGGGCATGTGGTGAGCGTCGGTGGGGGGGCTGGAGCGTGTTGTGTGGCGAGCTGGGGGGTCTGGTGGCTGTGCTGTGAGGTGTGGAAGCGGTCACGTGTTGAGGCGGGGGGGAGGGCTGGGCTTTTGGGGGATGGTGTGTAGCGGCGGAGGGGGGGCTGGTGCTTGTGTTGTATTGGTTGTTTTTTTTGCGGCGGAGGGGGGGGGGCTGGTGCGTGTTGTTGTGAGGGACAGACGGAGGGGGGGTGGTGGATGTTTGTGTGATCGCGGAGGGGGGCTGGGTGCATGTTGGTGGAGCAGGTAATGGGCGTGTGTGTGAGCGGGGGGGCTGTGGGTGTTTTTGTGATCTCATCAGTTGTGGGGTGGTGCATGTTGGGGAGGGGGGGCTGAGTGGTATGTCTGGATGGGGGGGGGACTGGATCTTGGTTATCGTGTGACGGGGAGGGGCGCTGTTGGTTTTGTGATCGGCTTGGTGATGGGGGCTGGTCGTGTTCGTGAGCGGGGGGCTGTTGCGTTGAGTGGGGGAGGGGGGGTCTTGGTGCTGTTTGTGTGAGTCGTGGAGGGGGCCTGGTCAATGTTTGGGAGGGGGGCTGGGGGGGGACGTTTGGGGAGGGGCTGGTGCGTGGTTTGTTGGCGGAGAGGGGCACAGTTCTTTTGTTTTCGGAGGGCGGAGGGGGGTGTTGAGTGGGGAAGGGGGGCGGTGCGTGTTGTGTGATCGGGGTGGGCTATGGCGTGGTTGGGTTGAGCGTTGATCTTGTTGCGTTTTGTAGGGTGGATGGGGGCTGTTTGGTGTTGGTGTAGCGGGGGAGGGGTCTGGTGCGTGTTCATGAGCTGGGGCGTGTGCGTGAGTGGGGTAGGGGGGGCGGTGCGTGTTGTTGAGCGGGTTAGGTTGCGTTTCTTTCGGGTTGGCAGGGGAGGGGCTGGTGGGTGGTTTGTTTGGCAGGGAGGGGGGACTGTTTGCGTTTGTTTTGCTTGCACTAGTGATTTGGGGCTGTGTTGTTTTGTGTGCAGGGAGGGGGGGCTGGTGCTGTGGGTTGCGGTGCGGGGGGGGCTGGTGCGTTTGTGTTGGCGGATGGTCTGGGCTGGTTCTGTTTGTGGTGTGCAGGGGATGGGGGGCGGTGCGTGTTTGTGTGAGCGGTGAGTTGGGGTCTTGCGTTTGTATGTGCGGGGGAGGGGCCTGGTGCATGGTTGGGGAAGAGGTGATGTTATTTGTGGGCTCGTGTCTCTGCGTAGACGGAGTTACATGTGCATGTCTGTATGAGATCCCCTATGCCTGGTGGATATGGTGTGGGTCCCAGAGGATACGATTGGCTGATTTTAATCGCTACGGCTGATCTCAAATTTTTGGACCTTTTCTGTTTTGATGGCGTGAATTGGGTCCAGGCAGTGGGGGTGTGGTAGTTTATAAAGCGCTCTACTGTGTTTTTTTTTTTTTCTATTTTCAGATGTGGCTTGTACAATGGGGTGCATCCGCTGCTTCAGATGCAGCCGAGGGTGAAAACCAGGAGGAGTGAAAATAAGAGGAAAGCAGCATCCAATTGATGATATTTACTCACGTCCTTAAGCATACACTGCTCGAAAACGAAAGTGGTTATGCCACCCACTTGCTGTTTTTAGTGTGTGTTTACATATTGCCATGGCCGGGCGAGATTGGTGGGAGAGCAGTTTCTTCATTTCCTATGAGGGTGCTCCACATTTGTTTTTTTTCAGAACAGTGTGTTGGAGCCAAAGCAGAGTGGATCACGCCCATTTTCACTCACTCATTCTAGGTTTTGGTCCTCAAAAACTGCATCTGAAAACGGAACAGGGGAACCAAACCTCGGCGCACACGGGGCGTTCTGAACCTTTTTTTTTTTTGTTTTGGGGGGCCGTAAAAAATGCATCAGTTTGTTGACGACCGGTTACCACATTACCTTAAACACTGGTCAAACTGATGCCCGTTAAAAAACGCACGTGTGGTCCTCACCCTAAGGCCGTGGCCACATGCACCGATTTCGCCTTCCGTTTGAAAACCCAACAACAGCTGCGCCTACAGGGGCGGGCCGCGACCCACCCCGATCGCATCGGCGTTTCTATGGAAACACCTTCGATTGGGAACAAGTCCGCCTGTTGGTTTGGGCGGGAATGTAAGGGCAAAAAAAACACCGTGCGCCCCTTGTTTCCCGATCGCAGGCTCCTGGTACCTCACATACCTAACATACGAAGGCTGATTATGGTCATCTTATTTCTACATTTACCACTGCATATTACACGAAGATAAAGGAGGGGGAGGGGACCTCAGACACTGTACATATCACTGATTTATATGGGGGTTAACTTACCTACATAAGAAAGGGAACAGAGCACGGATAGAGGAGGTGAACTTACCTCCGACAACTGGTCCTATCTATGATCTCTCTGAGTGTGAACTTCCTTCCTCACAGCACGGGGGGAGAGGGAGCAAAGTATCCTGAGGTAAAACTGTTCCCGTTGCCCCTGGAACCAACAAGCGCAGCTTGTCCACGGGTTATTAAACTTCTGGTGTTAAAGTTGAAATCGGAAGCCAGAAGGGGGGGGTGGCCATGGGAAACTAAACCGTTCTGTCTGCTCTTTAAAGTCAACCTTGTTCTCAACGTTTAAATTCGTTGTGCCTTTCCCATATTCCTGCGTTGAGGGGGTTTCAGCATCTGGGTATAGTTCGTCTAGTTGATGCTGTGTTGTATTTACCGTATCCTTCCCACTCTAGCCCTTCGCCACTCTTTCACATTACTACTCAGAGGTGATCTCTGTCTTATGGAGGGTTGGTAATCAAACGCTAAGCTTCTCCTTGTTCACCCCTCTCCCTCCATCTTGCTTTTTTTTTTTACATTCCTCACGCTTTATATGCAGGTCGTGTTAGTTCGTACCGCGTTCTCTACCCTGACTGGCGATATATCCACACTAAATTTACCAACTGAGTGCGTATCGACCCTCCCTTTTTTCTTGTCACTACTTGGTTTCACCTCCCTTTCTTACATCTCTTGATACCTTTTCCATTCCGAACTCACGGGTCCAGCTTGGCGCGTGTTCGTTTTCAAGGAACGGAATCCTCATGGGAGGGGAAGTCAACAGACATTATTCCGCTTCGAGCAATTCACAAGCGCCTTATCTCTCATCTTAGGTGCTCGAGGCTTCTTCAGGAGTTTTTCTTTCTCTTATGGATAAGACGAGTGGCAGATGTCCAATAAGTGAAGAGGCCGTGAAGGGGGCGGTTAATGTATTATAGGCGAGAGGTGAGGGTCTCTGAAACTTTTTTGCCGTGGAGTCCTACTCTCTCCTTTCACGTTCTTAGGTTGGTGCTCCGTCCTCAGGCGCCCTCTTTATTCCCTCGCCTCTTCCTGCTTTTTGTCTTTGGGCGGAACTTTGCGGCCGGAAAGATGATGGTGCCGAGGGGTCCATCAAATTCCTCCATTCCTGGTCTAGCCTTAACTGGTCCAGCATTGACCGTATCAGAGTAATTGGGGGACATTTACTTACAGTGCTTGTCTGCATTGGTTTGTTACAGAAGGAGAGAAAGGATAAGAAAACGTTAAGATTGTGGTATCGCTCTCCGGCTGGCTCGTTCAGGAGTGGACAATTATCTGGCAGCTCGATTACTATTTTTCTGTCGCTGGGACCAAAAAAAATCTTGTCCCGCGAGCACCAGGATACGGATGCCGCCCGGCGAGAACCTAGTTCTTCTTTTTGGTTGCTTACTTTCCGTCATGTTTTTACAAACCTCGCACCAAAACTGTCCTCTTTCGACACTAGTAATTGTGTCTGAGTTTCCACGCCGACAAGCAACGAACATTTGCGGGAAGACCGGGTCGTGGGAGCTACATCGGTCCTTACCGGTTAACCCAGTCACGTAGTGTCCCTCTCGCCCGGGATGACTTTTCTGTCCCCCGACAGGCTATAAATAGTGGTGCGGGGAGAGCAATGTAACGCGCTGGTGGGAGCCGAGCGCCACCAAAAACGCGGAAACCCCATAGTAAATGTCCCCATTGGGGTTTGCTAAAAATAAAAACCCTTATGTCACAGATATACATATGGATAGTGCTGACAGTAGGAATACCAGGTCTTGCTATATAGTCACACACATGCTGCATTCAGATGCTTATGTGCCTTGTTCAGTTTACCATGCTTCCATGTTAATGCTTATCTAAATGGATGGGATGTCATATACACTCGTAGTTGCACTTATATATATACATCACTCTTGATATTGGATGGATGTACAAGCTGAGGGGGACGGTGCTGCCTCGTACATAAACGGTGAGCAACTCACTGCTAATTTATATTCACATGTTAAATGGCTGGAGAATTAGCCAAAAAACCGGTCAGTGTTCTGCTGCACCTGATTCTGTACGATAACATGGATCTATATATCAGTGAGGCTAACCTATGGCACTGTGCCCAAGTTTGCCTACAGCCACTTTCGTGTGCACTAAGGCCATCACCAGAGATGACTCCAGGTATGCTTCCTGCAGTCCAGACAGCCCAGGACTTGCTGTGGCCACAGAGCTTATTTTAAAGTTTACACGCTCAACCCTGGGACTAATTTTCCTGCCTTATTGGTGTCCAAGAAGGGTGCTGGTACAATGAAACGGTGTGACAGCAAGGAGTAAACTCACACAATGTAAAGTTCTCTGTGTTGGCCACTTGGCATATAAATAAGCGGTCTTTGTTGTAGTTGGGCACTAGACTCGGCCCTAAAGGTTCCCATCCTTGCTCTCACTATATCAGGTTCCTTGGTACTTTCATAATGTCTTATCTGGTGATTGCTATTTTGTCCCAATGATTGGTCTAGGGGTTGGTCGGCTATGGGGAGCTGGGATGTGGCTCGGCGGCGGTGGCGTGGGTAATATGGGTCATATGAGACAAGTTTTCCACACCTGGTTACATGAAGACCTTCGCTTGTTCGAGGTTGGCGCTAGTGGATTATATGCTGTCTCCAAGGGAACGGTTGTTTTGCATTGTTTTACATATGTACACAGGGCCTTTAGCTTTTTGTGAGAGCGGTTTTTTTTCTTCATTGTCATGAGGGTGTCCTCCACACGTTTGTCGTTAGGGCAAGAGTTGGGGGGATGGCCACACATGGCGTTTGAACAATTTTTGGTGGCCTTTTTGAAAAACGCATCGCGTTTGTGGGGGCCATTTGAATTGCGGCAAATTCGGACGAAACCTGAAAAAAATTGCATTGTGTTTCAAAAAATTGATGCGTTTTTGAAAAACGGACTGCTCAAAAACTGACAAAAACGGTTAAAACGCACCATGTGTGTTGCATCATCCCACCCCTTTGGAGCCTTGTAAAACACGAATGGGGGGACATTTAACTTAAAGTGTCGGTGTTGCATAGTGGCTTGGGGTACCGACCTGTCTGGAAAGAAGATACACATGTAATATGTAGAGCTGGCAGGAACATTTCTTTTTTTATGGCACGTTGATACCAGTTTTTGTCCCTGGGTACGCAAATACTGTCCAGACACCAGAAAGTGTTCCAAACCAGTCCCTGCTAGACCAGTTTTCTTTTGGTATCTTTCCGCCATTATACGCGCCCAAACAGGTTGATTCACCCACATATTAATTGGTTTCCACCCACTCCGCCCAAAGCCACGCCACTTTTTCGATGAAGAGTTCGAGCCAGACCCGAAAAAGTCATTTTTTTCTTGGCGCCGCCAGCAATAAATAGGTGGCTCAGCGCAGAACAAATGTGGTTGGAGAGCGCCCACAAAAACTGGCGCGGAAAACGCCATAGTAAATGTCCCCCAATGTGTGGGACCGACCTCAGTGGTAAGTGCTTTGTGAAAATGTTCGCACAGCCTGCTGTACACTTCCGACCGCACAGAAGAAGCGCTCCCGCTGCACACATTGCTTCTGGCGCTTGCGTTTACACCACCACAATACTAGCGCCCTGAGCATGCCGTGTGCATAATTCACATATGAGTTTTCCATGGAAAATACATGGATCCATAAACAGCAACAAAGTTGTCTGCATTTAAACAATACAAAGACATGGGGCAGATTACTACATCGCGTTTCATTCGCGTCCAGCTCGGGTTCCCGACGTGATTGTGTCTTCCAGCGATACAAAGAGAGAGCACTAGATGTCAACGATGTACTGGTCGCTGACTCTGGTGAATCCCGTCGGAGTTCACTGAAGTTCACCAAGCTAGCTGGGTGAAGTAAGTGCCTGTAACTTGCGACACATTTTTTGTTTTTTAAATATTTGATGCGTTTTTTCCGAAATCGTAGGATTCTGACGGTCACGCCCCTGATTTCCGTCGCGTGCATGCCTGGCACTGATGCAAACACAATGATGCGTTGCACAAAAACACGTCAGTCAAAGAAAATTCGGTCTCAATTTTATCGTTAATTTTTGCCTGGCAACTTAGAAAACAACGCAATTTGGGCGGCATTGAAATGAGCCACCATTGGGTTTTGCAATGCAAAACTCATGTTTCTTAGCTAACCTCTGAAGAAGGAACCACCTGAGTTGCTTCAGACCTGATTAGACACACCGTAGCTGCTGCCAGAACATAATAAACAACTCGGAGCTGCCAGCAGAAAATACTCAGCAAGTAATCCTTTAATGCACCAGAAGCTTCTAGCAGAACTTTAAACACCCCGGAGCGGCTTCAATTCTCATGACACACACCATGTAGTCTACTGCATCATCATCTCCTATTAGACACAAAGCCCAGAACTGCTTGCAGAACTCAGAAACCGGATGCTACAGAACCTCAGTAGACAGCTTGCTACCTCAAGCAAACCTTATAGGAAACTGCCTGAGCTGATGCATGGCCTCAAGTCTAGCTGCACCGTACCGAACCTCTACAAACCCCGGAATGCGAGAAACTTATAAGACATATCTGATCTTGGCAGAACTCATAGGACACCCTGAGGTTTTGCCGAGAACTCGATAAGACATATCTTGGCTTTGTGTATAACCTCATCATAGAAAAACCTTCTCTGCTTGCAGAACCTCTTAAGTAGAAATCAATAGCTGCTGCAGAATTTCATATACACACCGAGCGCGCGAAGAACCAGATGATGACTACACCTGAGCTGCTGGGCAGAACCTCATGATCTCACACCTGAGCTGCTGCAGAAACTCATTAGCACACTGAGATTTGTGAAGATGCTCATGTACACAACTGGAGCTGCTGCCAACCTATAGGCACAGTGAGATGCTGCGCAGAACTCATTGAGGCACGTGGTGAGCTACTGCCAGAACACACAAAAAATCTGATAGAAAAGGAACTTATCAGTACAACAACCAAAACAAATGTACATCCTTTTGCTTGGTCTGACACTATCAGTCACCGGAATGATTGCTGAGTGCGAATGCATTTTGTTCTCATATGTCTTTTCTTTTGACATATAGTCTTATCCGTGCTCTTTTGACATCTGTTTTTACAACTTAAAAAAAAATCATTTTAAATATTAAGATCACACATTTAAGCTAATAAAAAGGAGAATATGCACCGAGGACGGTAACACTTCATGCCATACTCCTATCTATAGACGCCAATGTTAAACCAGTATACATTTTGAATATGTCCTCAGATTTCTGTCCACTGGATGTACAGAAACCATTAAGAATTGATACAGAAAGTGTATTGGAAAATTGTCTAAGGTTGAAGACACACGTGGCGTTTTTAGGCCGTTTTTGGGCCGTTTTTACTAAGTGCGTTTTCAGATTGTAAAAAACGTATGCGCTAAAAATGCATGCGTTTTTTTAAAACGCATGTGTTTTTGTCCATTTTTAATTGTGCAAATTTGGAAAACCGGACAAAAAGGCATGCGGTTTTTAAAAACTGATGCTTTTTTAAACGCATGGATTTTTAACGATCACGCTTTGAACACGCTTTTGGGCCGTTTTTAAGCAGTCCGTCATGCGTTTTTGACTAGTTAAAATTAAGATGATAGGTCAAACCTGTCAAAAAGGCATGCATTTTTTGACGGACTGCTTAAAAACGGGCCAAAAACGCCATGTGTGCCATCAACCTAACATTTTATCATAAAAACAATATAATTAATTTGCTGAAATACACAAAATGAAAACCTTAACACAACTGTGTCAGGTATTTTTTTGGTACAGAAAGTATACAGGCAGTCCCCAGGTTCCGTACAAGATAAGTTCTGTAGGTTTGTTCTTAAGTTAAATTTGTATGTAAGTTGGAACTGTGTATTTTATCGTATTTTATTGTAACCCCAGCTAAAAAAATTTTGGTCTCTGTGAGAATTGGATTTTAAAACTTTTGGCTTGTCATAAGAACCAGGATTAACAATAAATCGGAACTGCAGACACCTTTGATAACTCTTACAGCTGATCATTGTAGCCGGGGACTAAAGTACAGTAAATAACCAACATCCAGAGGTCCGTTTGTAACTAGGGGTCGTCTCTAAGTCGGGTGTTCTTAAGTAGGGGAAAATTGGATAACTTTTTATAATGTAATGGGAATACCCCTTTAACCCCTTTGTGTCTAAGCCATTTTAGGGCGTAAGGACTAGGCCTGATTTTTTTAAATTTGCCCTGTGTCATTATAAGAGGTTATACCTTTGTAAGGCTTTAACCCCTTACTGACTTAGCGCTCAGTGGCGGATATATCCGCCACGGAGCTGATGCCGGCTCGGCTATGGATCTGAGCCGAACCGGCATTGGGAAACATGGGGTGCCAGCTGTAACTAATAGCCGGCACCCCAGTGTAACACCCGCGATTGGAGTGGGCTCCGATCGCGACTGTGTAACCCGGTAATTCCATCTAACATGCCTCTGGGGCGGTCTTTCCCCCACGATTGGCCCCCCGAACCGTTTTCTATGGAAGTGCTGGGGTCCGATCTGGTCTCCAGCACTGCCTGCAGAAACTGCCAGTAAGATGGCGTCTGTGACGTCATCTTACTGGCACAGTGCCAGCCTATGCAAGTGCATAGGCTGACACTGATAATACTCTGCAATACATGAGTATTGCAGAGTATTATCATGAACAAGCAATCAGATGATTGCTTGTTCATGTCCCATGGTGGGAAAGTAAAAAAAAAAATGTTGTTCAATAAAAAATAAAGTAATAAAATCAATAAAAATGCCCATAAGCCCCATAACATATAAAGAGACATATAACCCAAAACAAAAGTCTAAATCATAACAAAAACCCCACATATATAGTATCACCGTGTCCGTAACAACCAGTAGAATAAGAGTAAATAATTTTTGAACCCGTGCGATGAACACCGTTAAAAAAACTGTTGAAAACGCACCAAAAATTATCATTTTTAACTATTCAATCAAAAAAATGCAATAAAAAGTGATAAAAAAAACCAAACATACTGTTACTGGTGCAAAGTACAACATGTCCCGCAAAAAACAAGCCTTTAACCAGCTCCGTAGCCAAAAAAGGAAAAATGTTATGCCACTTGGAAGACGGCAATGCAAAAATGATAGATTTTTCCCCACATTACGGTTTTATTTGACAAATTTTGTAAAATGTATGAAAAATATATTAAAGTCTGGTATCCCTAAAAACGGACAAAAACGCATGCGTTTTCAAAAAACGCATGCGTTTTTAAAAAAACGGATGCGTTTTTTAACGCATGCGTTTTTAACAATCTGAAAACGCACTTAGTAAAAACGGCCCAAAAACGGCCCAAAAACGCCATGTGTGTCTTCACCCTTAGGGTCTTGGCTGTGTTAATTTAATGCAAAACACCGGCGGCTCATTCCCAATCGCAGGCGTTACCATTGAAACCCTGATGCGATCGGGCCACGGCCCGCCCCGGTGGGTGCGGCTTTGTTTGAGTTTGCAAACGCAGCCACGTGTGACATCAGCCCGTGAGCCCTCTTCATACACCCTTCACAGCTCCATGCCGGATATATCCGTCACAGACCAGGAAGGGGGTTAAGATAATTGGTAAAACCTGTCAAAAACGGATGCGTTTTCAAAAAATGCATGCGTTTTTAACGTACTGTTTAAAAACTGTCCAAAAAACGGGTACAAAACGCCATGTGTGGGATCGCCCTCAGGACGCTTTGGCTGCGTTTGGTCCAAAAACATGACATGTGGCATCACCCTTTGGGTGCATTCAGTTTTTAAAGCTAAAAGCAGATGTGGATCATAATTGGTGAGAAGCTGTTACCCGTCTCTTTTCATTCCACTCCTAGTTTGGACATCAAAAACTGCAACTGAAAAAGTAAACATGTGAACACACCCTTACTCCTGTACAAATTTTTTTTTTTTATTTTGCCATCTTCTGGGGCCAATAACTTTTTCATACTTTGGTGTACGGAGCTGTGGGTGGTGTCATTCTTTGCGACTTTTGATAACATTTTCAATGCTAGCATTTTTAGGACATTTTTAGGACCTTTTGATCACTTTTTATAGATTTTTTAAAATATTTTTTAAAATGGCAAAAAACGGGGCTTAAACGCAGTTAAACGTTTTAGGGGGTTAAACAGAGTGAAGAAATGTTATTATAATGTGATAGATCAGGCATTTAATGCACCGATACCTAATGTGTTTATGATTTTTACTGTTTATTTATATTTATATGACTTCTAGGGAAAGGGGGGTGATTTGAATTTTTATGTTTTTTTATTATTATTATATTTTTTTTTACTTTTTATTTTTACTATTTTTCAGACCCCCTAGGGTACTTTAACCCTAGGTTGTCTGATCGATCCTACCATATACTGCCATACTACAGTATAGCAGTAAATGGGGATTTTCCTCCTCATTCATTACAATGTGCATTTAACACATTGTAATGAATGGGTTAAAACGACCCGAGGGTGTCATAGCAATGGATCGCCGATCCCCGATGATGTCATTGGGAGCGACGATCTTCAGCAAAATGGTGGCGCCCACGCTATCAAAGGGATAAGTAATAAGCAATATGCAGCCAAGACTTACCACCTATGAAGAAGGTTCAGCCCATGAGATCTCTTTATGCGACCGATGTGCGCGGTAATAATACAGGAAGGGGTTAAACTAAGAGTATATCTACCACCAGGATGAAGGATTGTAAACCAAGCACACTGACACACTGGTATGCACCCCCTTTGGCTGGCTCCAATCTTGTTTTAGATTCTTATTCCCAGTTTTGTTTTGTTTGGTTTTTTTTTTTAAAGTATTTGAAAATTGTGCAAATGAGCCTGAGGGGCATAGATTTTAATTTTTAGATTTTCATTTGCATAATTGTGGTACTGTGGCACCAAATGCCCTAAATGGGCACCAGCAATATGCTTCTTTTATCTAAACTACTGAGAAAGTGGTGTTTCAGGGCGCACCCACAAATTTGTGATAAGAGATCAATACAGACACTGGGTGTAGAGAAGGAAGTAACTCTGGAGCCTTGATTTCAACAAAAGGGGTAGTGTTTATAGTTTGAATAACTTAATGTCCCCCGTGATATTTTTTTCCTCCCCCGTATGCCTACTGTCTGCTACTTTAATATATATCCCCTCATGAGTACCCATTTATAAATACATATAGATCTTTAGAAAATCATTGGTAATTGGAGATGATATCCTTTGCTTGGGACCTGAGGGTGCTGTCACACGTCGCGTTTACTGCATGCGTTTAAAAACGCATTGCTACAGCTGAAGGGGTATTTCCCTAATTAAACAGCTGTTAACGCTTGCGTTTACAAAACGCAAGTGGTAACGCATCGTTAACGCATGCGTTAACATCGCGGTTAACGCGTGCGGTTGTTAACGCATTGTTAACGCATGCGTTAAGCGCGATGTTAACGCATGCGTTTTGTAAACGCAAGCGTTAACAGCTGTTTAATTAGGGAAATACCCCTTCACCTGTAGCAATGCGTTTTTAAACGCATGCAGTAAACACAACGTGTGACAGAGACATGTGGTGTCTAGTACTGGGATGAAAGCCAGGGAGGCAGGTCAGTTGGATGGGGAGTGGAGCAAGCCCCACGCATATCGCCACCGTGTTGGTGACTTCCTCAGGGGTAAGTGGTACTAGACACCACATGTCTCTTCTACAATTGGGTATTGTATGAGCAGGTTGAGGGTTTACCAGGTTTCACTCCACACTTTATTGTTTTGCACAGAGCACTTTACTGTATTGCCGCCATCTAGAGGTTTTTCTAGGACCGACTATGGTAATTTACCTATAAATAATTGTCTATCTGTGCGAATTACTGATTGTGGATGGGGAGTGTAAGGGACTACTACCCTTGGAAGCTTTATACACCCACTGGGTGTATGTTTTAAGTGTTTTTGTATTTGTTGTCTTGTTATTATTATTGTTTGTATCAATAAATGGATTTTTTGGTTATGTGATTCCCTGTACGCATCCAACTTTTTCCTTGTTCTGATTGTTGCATTAATAACTTAATAGGTCATGTTTTAGATTTTATACATCATTGCTGGTGCAATACCTTTTCTACCTGTAATTAGGACATTTTTGTGTACTAAATTTTGATCCTATTTCTCTGACTACATGTGCTTTGGCACTGCTGATGTCCTGCCCCGCGGTCCGTCTGATCCGTGCCCCTGTTAATTTACAGGGGCACAGAAGGCGCGCACAGGGAGCTTCCAGATGGCGAGGTGGCCGAGCACGCCCAACCGTCCCTATCTCTCAGCATTGTAAGGCGCTGGGAAATGGTGTAGGATGGGAGCTTCAAACTTAGTTCTTAAACTCGGATAACCCCTTTAAAGCCTTTAAACCTGAACACAAGGTTATAAGAGGCTAAAAGAAGAGCAGATCCTGCCAGCGGGAACACACACCAGTATGTCAGTGCTTGGTGTACAATCCTTCATCCTGGTGGTAGATTTCCTTTAAACTGGATGACCTAATGTATCACTTATAGATCGTTTCTGAGTGGCTGAAATAGAGTCTAAGAACTGCTGCAGCTCCATTCATTCTGGAAATAATTATGGGGGTCTGATCTCAGAATTACAGCGTCTGCACAACATTTGTGTCACACGCAACCGTTTTTTTGCGCGGCTGCACTAGTCTTCATGCAACATAAATTAGGGAGCGTTCCGGGGCTCAGTCGGACCTTGTGCCAGATTTAACTTGCAAAGTCTGACAGATGCCTCATGTTAAAGGTGCACCAAAAAAAAAAAATGGCAGTACAGTTTGCAATTGTCTTAGTAAATGTGCCCTCGTGTCTTTAAGGATCTATTTGAAACATTCACTGAATCACATAGTGGGAGATTTGGCAAGCTGCCCAAGAGTAAGAATGCGCTTAGTTGCCCATGGCAACCAATTACAGCTCTCCTACAGACTTGTAGGCTTGCCATGTGTAATGATTTCTAATAGCCAGCAGATGGTAGGCTATATTAAAAATCATTGTAAAATAGCTATATACTGCAATACAGCAGTATTGCAGTGTATAGTATTAGCAATCGGACCCTGCAGGGTTAAATTACCCTGGAGGATCTAAAATATTGGTAAAAAAAAAAATTAAATTAAAAAAAAAAATAAAAAATATTAAAAAAAAGTAAAAGTTTAAATCACCCCCCCCCCTTTCCCTAGAACTGATATAAATAAACAGTAAAAATCATAAACACTTTAGGTATCCTCGCGTCCCAAAATGTCCAATCTATCAAAATATATTAGCGATTTTTCCCAGCGTTTAACTCCGTAACGGAAATTGGCGCCCAAATTGGAAAATGACCCTTTTTTGCCATTTGGAAAAATATAAAAAATTCTATAAAAACTGATCAAAAGCCCATACAGTCCTGAAAAAGAAAGCATTAACCCCTTAAGGACGCAGGGTTTTTCCGCTCATTTCTCGCTCTCCAGCTTCAAAAAACTTTTTCATTTTTACGTGTACAGACCTGTGTGAGGGCTTATTTTGTGCGTAACACATTTTACTTTCCTGTCATGTTATTTATTTTAACATGCCGTGTACTGCGAAGCTGAAAAACAAAATTCCAAATGTGTAAAATTTTTTTAAAAAACGCACGTGACGTTCTTGTGGGCTCAGTTTTTTCGACTTTGATTTTGCACTCAAAATAACACCTCAGCTTTATTCTTTGGTTCGGTGCGATCGCGGTGATACCAAAGTTATATAGGTTTTATTGTGTTTTAATACATTTTTATATTTTGATAGATCTGGCATTTTGGGATGCGGGGATACCTAATATGTTTGTGATTTTTACTGTTTATTATGTTTTATATCAGTTCTAGGGAAAGGGGGGGTGATTCGAATTTTTAATATTTTATTAATTTTTTTTATTTTTTAAACTTTTTTTTTCCACTATTTCTTAGACCGTCTAGGGTACATTAACCCTAGATGGTCAGATCGCTCCTACCATATACTGCAATACTTCTGTATTGCAATATATGGCATCTTTGCAGGTCATTCATTACAATGAGCCACTGGCTCATTGTAACGAATCTCCAGAAGCCATGTAGCCTCGTGTCAAAAGAAGACCCGAGGCTACCATGGCAACCAATCGCCGCCCCCCGATGACGTTCGGGGGCGCGGCGATCGTAAAAAAGATGGCCCCCACCTTTGTATGAAGAGGACTCAGCCCGTGAGCCCTCTTCATACACTCCTTATACCTCTGCGCCGTAGAGCTACGGCGCAGAGCGTTAAGGGGTTAAAAACGTCATCAAAAGTCGCAAAAAATGACACCACCCACAGCTCCGTGCACTGAAGTATGAAAAAGTTATTAGTGCCAGAACATGGCAAAATGAAGAATTTTCTTTTTGTACAGAAGGTTTTAATTTTTTTAAATATATGAAAACATTATAAAACCTGTACAAATTTGGTATCCTCGTGATCGTACTGAACCAAAGAATAAAATAGATATGTGATTTGGGGCGCTTAGTGAAAGCTGTAAAATCCAAGCCCACAAGAATACGGCGCAAATGCCTTTTTTCATCATTTTCACTGCATTCTGAATTTTTTTGCCGCTTCCCAGTACACGGCATGGAATAATAAATACTATCACTATGAAGTGCAATTTGTTACGCAGAAAACAAGCCCAAACAGAGCTCTTTACATGGAAAAATAAATAAGTTGCAGATTTTTGAAGGAGGGGAGTGAAAAATGAAAATGCAAAAACTAAAAAGGGTTCAAATATTCATGAGCACTGGTAAAATGAAAGCTAAGCTGTAATTGGTTGCCATGGACAACTAAGCACATTCTTACTGCTTGATAAATCTCCCCCATTGAATAGTTGCACATTTTAGTGTTGTCAAAAATAAACATCTCTGAGCAGTGCTTTGGTATTGGAAGTTGATGGAAGTCAAGTTCACAACTTTTTCATAAAGTCTTAGTTTACAATTTATTCATATAGATCTCATAACAAGCCTTAAACGGTTTGTCTAGTTCCAACGTATAAATATTGTTTGCATGATGTGATTTAAATAAATTTTCTATATGCAATGTATACTGGATCTCTGTTTGCTGTTCATTGCTTACTTCCTTAGTCTGGTCAACGTGATCATAAACATATTTGTTCAAATTGGACAAACCCTTTTAGGTATGTTTAGTTGTTATTGCTTACACTAAAAGCCTCTAAACGTGTGTCTGCCCAAATATGCATAGTCTAAGGTTAAAGGCGGTTCAAGTTATTATGATGGATGGTCTGTCTGTACCGATTAGCTGTTGAGGCCTGTGTAAACAAAAGACACTGGGGGTCATTTACTAAGGGCCCGATTCGCGTCCCGACGTGTAACCCGAATATTTCCGTGACGGAAATCGGGGGGCGTGCCCGAACGATAACCCAGAGAAACCGCCGCATTTAAAAAAAGAGAGAACATACAAACTCTTTGCAGATGTTGACCTGAGTGAGATTCGAACCCAGGACCCCAGTGCAGCAAGGCAGAAGTGCTATTATACTGTGGGTAGGTCATGGAGGTTATTTCCAGGACACCTCTGTGATTGTAGTTATAACCCTGACAAACCATTCATCACTGTTTGGCTTACGTTTTTGTTGGTGCTGTGAAGATGCGTATCCCTGTGAATAGACTGAGTCTATAGTAAATGCCAACAACAGAAAGGCCCACAGGAATTTCATTTTGTTTCAGTAGGGGTCAGCGGCACTAGAAAAAGTAAAAAAAAATATATGAATAAGAAATTGCCAATACATTGTACACAATCATTTGAAACATTTATATTGTAAGAGGTTGTCCAAATTCGGAAAACTCTGGACATATGGCCTGAGGGCAGTACACCCTCTCTGGTGCTCTCGTTCAGCTGCAGCACCGCCTGTCTCTGCCACCCTAGGTCGAGGTTGATGACATGTGGACATTGCACACACCTGCTACGGCCTTCAACTGCTGCTGTAGCAGGTTTACACAATGCTGATGCTGAGTCTCCACCAGACTTTGCATACAAACAGTGGCTGGTGGTAGCGGCTTGTCTTATGGCTGAATGGGAGCACCAGAGAGACAAGGGTGTGTGCTGTACCTAGAGATCCCCCATAATAAAGAAAAGCAAAGTCTTTGTCAATAAGATTTTTTTTTTTAATTTTATTTTAACTTCTAATTTAATTCCTCAAATACTAATTTCCTACAGCAGTGGCCTGGTCCTTTTCCTGAACTGTTATGATCCTGGGAGCCCTGTTAGTAATCTGCTGCCTGTTACTTTTATTGTTTTCAGGCCCTAGATACTGCAAGATTAGTGGTGATTGGGGCCCCAAAGATTGAGGAGGAAGATATAGATGCATCCTAATTTATTCACAATATCTAAAAATAATCTGGGCATATTATTACATGAATGCATATGATGATTGGAATGACCTTGTTCCTACACATAATAGAAACTGACCTCCTTTCTACCCTGCAAAGCATGGTAGGTGGTAGGTAGCAGGGTCAGGTGAACACACACCTGTGTGACCGTACTGTGCCACAGCTCTATCTTTTGTTGTATGTGCGGGGCAGCTGTACAGCTTCCTGTGGAGAGGGGAGGTATCATACTTTAGTGTGAAAGGGGACATAATGTAATGAATATGAACTATTTTTAATGAATGTATATTACCACGGAATTAATATTCCTCTATAAATATATAATTATAAAATAATCTTTAACCTTTTCCTACTTGATATCCTGGAGTGGACATTAAAGAGAACCCGTCATGCAAAATAACCCCCCTAAACTAAATATATTTTCATAAACTGCCATTAGAGAGCATTGCCTCTATCCCTTCATTGTCCCTCTACATGCCTGTAAACCTAAGCAATGAGGTCCTAAAGCTGTATGCAAATGACCTGTGAAGTGTCCAATGAAGCATTAGCATATTCAAGCTGTCCACTCTATTCATGAGTGGGAGGCACAGCCACACCCCCAGTGCATGACTGACAGCCTGTATAATGATGTGAGGCTGTATAATGATGTGCTTCCTGGTGCTGGTGGCCACGCCCCCTGCAGCCTGTGTGTGCATGTGTCTGTATAGGAGAGATACAGCAGCTCCAGGCAGCCATGTTACAGCAGAACATGCCAGGTTGATGTGTAGCTGATGTCTGTCTATCACCTGTATATTAGGAGGATGCAGCATGTCAGCAGAAACAGTGCACACACTAGCCATGCTTTACTATACATTACACACAGACATGAGCAGGGGGAGGAGAGGGGAGGGGTAACAGGGGTGACATCACTGCCTCTGACCATGTGACCAGCCTCATTTACATGATAAAAAATAGATGATTTTACAATGATTAATGTATGAAATAACTAGATAAAGGCTGGGATGGATCCTTGTGATCTGCTCCAACAGGTAGAGGTGACAGGACTAGTGGCAGAGACCTGATGACAGGTGTCCTTTAAGTAGGGGGAGATGCCGATGACCTGCTTTTCCATAGCTTGTAGCAGAACCTGCTAAATGTCACTGAATAATTAATTGCTAGTCAGGACCTGAAACCTCTTAGCAGATCGGGAGAATCATGCACTGGGTAGGAAGGTGACTATCAAGACTGGCACATGATTTTACTATTTACCATATATACTCCAGTATAAGCCGAGACCCCTTATTTTACCACCAAAAACTGGGAAAACCTATTAACTCGACTATGAGCCGAGGGTGGGAAATGTATTAGTCACAGCCTCCCCAGTATATAGCTAGCCAGCCCCCAGTAAGCCCCCTTTAGTATATCGCCTGCCAGCCCCCTGTAGTATATAGCCAGCCATCCCTCAGTAAGCCCCCATTAGTATATAGTCTGCCAGCCCCCTGTAATAAATAGCAAGCCAGCCCCCAGCAGCATATAGCCAGCCAGCCCCCAGAAGGCCCCCATTAGTATATAGCCAAACCCCAGTAGTATACAGCTAGCCAGCCCCCAGTAGTATACAGCCAGACCCCAGTATTATACAGCCAGCCAGCCCCCAGTATTATACAGCCAGCCAGTATACAGCCAGCCAGCCCCCATGTAGTATACAGCCAGCCCCCATGTAGTATACAGCCAGCCCCCAGTAGTATACAGTCAGCCCCGAGTAGTATACAGCCATCCAGCCCCCATATAGTAAACAGCCAGCAAGTCCCCAGTAGTATACAGCCAGCAAGTCCCCAGTAGTATACAGCCAGCCCTCAGTAGTATACAGTCAGCCAGCCAGCTCTCAGTAGTATACAGTTAGCCAGCAAGCCCCCAGTATTATACAGCCAGCCAGCCCCCAGTAGTATACAGCCAGCCAGCCCCCATGTAGTAAACAGTCAGCCAGCCCCCAGTAGTATACAGCCAGCCCCCAGTAGTATACAGCCAGCCAGCCCCCAGTAGTATACAGCCAGCCCCCATGTAGTAAACAGCCAGCCAGCCCCCAGTAGTATACAGCCATCCAGCCCCCATGTAGTATACAGCCAGCCCCCATGTAGTATACAGCCAGCCCCCATGTAGTATACAGCCAGCCAGCCCCCATGTAGTAAACAGCCTGCCAGCCTCTTTGCTGTAACAGCCAGCAGAGACACGGCCACGCGAAATTTGTTTCTAGGTGTCATGGATCCAAAGATATTCAGGTTTAAAATGAGAATATCAGGTGCCATTTGTATAAATCTCCCAACAGCAGTTTAACAGTTAATATCTCCGTTTTCCTGACACTTAGAAACACAGATTTAGATTCATATAAAAGAGAACACTCTTCTTCTTTCTTTCTTGCTGCACCTCACAGATAATGGAAATATTCACTTTACAGTATATGTTACTACATTTTGAGAAGGGACATTAAAAACTAATATTCATGTGTTTAGCCCTTCTCTATGCAGAACTACTTAAGAACACAATTTCTCTCTTATTGACTTTTATTTCATGATAGTTTGTTTTTTTTTTGCAAAAATTGAATGATACGGTGAACATTCAATCCTCTTCGCCTAATGTTGCTAAATATTAACACCGTGACCCAGAACATGTCCATAAAGCTTATATGTAACAGCAAAAACACTCACATGTTCTGGAATAAAGTTTTTATTTCCCACCATCCTCCATTACTTACACCTATGTTATGACGTTCTCACTCTCATTCTTATGAAGCGCGAAGGGTTCTGTTATTGTGCGGCTAATAGAATGGCGACATCTAAACGTGACTTTTATTATCTCATTAGCTCGGTTTATGGATATATACGGATATATACGTATATACGGATATATACCGTATATACCAGTGATGGCGAACCTTTTAGAGACCGAGTGCCCAAACTACAATCAAAACCCACTTATTTACCCTGATGTGCCAATGTGCCATTTTAAACAGTAACTTATTTTATTGTATCGGCCACCAATACAATTGAATCAAGGTAAGCAAATTCAGACTCTCATTGTAGCTTCTCTCCAGGGTCTCTCTGTTTAGAAAGAATGGTGGGTCCAGCATGAGGACCTCCAAAGATAATGCACTTCTTTCAACACCTTCTCACTTCTCAAGCAGTTCCAAACAGCCAATGAAGTGTCGCTGTAAAATTGTGCTGTGAGAAGCATCTCATAAGTTGCCTAGGACTGCAGGAAGATTTAATGGATTTGTTCCTGTTTGGTGAACTCAGTCCTGGACTGATGGCCTGAGTGCCCACAGAAAGGGCTCTGAGTGCCACCTCTGGCACCAGTGCCATAGGTTCGCCATCACTGGTATATACCGTATTTTTTGGACTATAAGACGCACATTTTTTCCCTAGAAGATGGGGAAAAAACTGTGGTGCGTCTTATAGTCCAAATGTACAGAGTGCCGGCGTCTCAGCCATCCACTGCAGGAGAGAATGGAGGACAGCACATGGCAGTAAGCGCAGGGGCAGTGCTGAGCTCGGCTCCACACACAGCTGCTGCCTCTTAGTTTCTATGAGCAGCGGAGCTCATGCAGGGCACACAGACTGTGACACCACTTCCAGGTTATCTGATGAAAGGAAGCACAAGCCACGGAGCTGTCACTGTGACTGATATCGGGCAGGTCACTGTCTTCTACCAGAGTCCCAGCTGCTCCTGCTGTAGGGGCATCAAATAACACTAAAGAAAAACTCCTGTGCCTGCTGTGCTCTTCTCACAGGTGTGTGAAACTGAACAATTCCCAAACAGTGCTTGTACAAAATCACAGGAGCTTACAGTCTATGTCACCCCCTGTGTCCCCTCCTCATAGATTGTAAGCTCTTGTGTTCATTGTACAAGCATTGTCGCCTCCTGTGTCTCCTCCTCCTCATAGATTGTAAGCTCTTGTTACCATTGTACAAGCGCTGTCACCTCCTGTGTCCTCCTCCTCATAGAGTGTAAGCTCTTGGGCCATTGTACAAGCATTGTCACCGCCTGTCCTCCCCTCCTCATAGATTGTAAGCTCTTGTTACCATTGTACAAGCGCTGTCACCTCCTGTGTCCTCCTCCTCATATAGTGGAAGCTCTTGTGGCCATTGTACAAGCATTGTCACCTCCTCTGTCCCCTCCTCCTCATAGATTGTAAGCTCTTGTGACTATTGAACAAGCATTGTCACCTCCAGTGTCGTCTCCTCCTCATAGATTGTAAGCTCTTATGACCATTGTACAAGCATTGTCAACGCCAGTGCCCCTCCTCCTCATAGATTGTAAGCTTTTGTGACCATCGTCACATATACAGCCCTGGCAACTCTTGAGACCCCCTGACTACGTGTCAGCATAATTCTATCTAAAGAGCCATAATTCCCATCACTAATTCTGCCCCCAACACTGGTTGGCTGAGCTTGGTGCTAGCCCATCAGTGTTGGGTCAAAGGATCCACAACCCCCCCCCTCCCCTACCACCAAGTGTTCTGCGTAGTGCTGAATCTGACAGAACACTTGTACTGTCAGCACGGGAGTCATCCTTCAGCATCAGGTAACAGTGTCCCATAAAATGTCCCCTAATAAAGTCTCCCCATTAATTCTCCCCGAACACAGTACACTGTTAAAACTTCACCAAATGTCACACAATGGCCCCTAATAAAAGTATCCCATACACAGTCCCCTTAGTCTACATTCACATGAACGTGTGCCCGCCGTACGTAGCACGGCGGGCACACGTTGATGCCCGGGAGAGGAGGAGGAGGAGGGGGTGAGGGCTGCTCGCCCCTACCCCTTTCCAAAGAGAAACATGGCTGCACCGCCCCGTAAGGCGCTGCTACTTTACTGTTACTTTATTAAATATTTTAGCACACTATTTGGGGAAAAACACATTTTTTCTTATTTTTCCACCTCTAAAACCTAGGTGCGTCTTAAAGTCCAAAAAATACGGTAGTTCTTTATTGGGGTTACCATTGTGTAAGGGCGTGCACAATGATAGATTTGTGTGACGCTCACACAGTTTGGTGCCCCAATGGATTTAACGTTCCCTTTGCTGCATATTTTGGTGAATATACACATGTGGGGTATTTATGATCTCCTCACATCTTGCTGTTTTAGGAAAGTATATTTTCTTTATATAAGTATCTGGATTTGTACATATTTTAGAGGAAATTTTGAATCTTAATTACCAAATGCATCGCCTGGTTGTCTGCTTTCAAAATTCTATAGGTTTTATGGCGTCTTTACTTTTTATTATGTTGAACAATATTTATATAGTTGGGTCTATCAGACTATAAGACACCCAATATAATAACTTAAATTAAAGAGAAAAGACGGATGTCTAAGAAAGTTTTTTCAATGCAAATCACAATTTTATTTAATTACAGAAGACAAATGTATTTTTAAAAACATTTAAAAAGCACAATTCTGTGCTGCACATGCCCCACTATCACAAATGGTAGATAAATCTGCTAAAAATATAGTAGGTAAATGGAGATATAGGTCATTGAGGCTAAAGTTAAAATGGACATAAGTAGAAATGAAAGACCAAGGTGAGCATCAAGCATATAGTCTATAGAAAGTCACAATTTACCTCAATGTCTAGATCCTCCAGCTTGGGGATAGAAGGGGCAAGAAACAGCCCCCAACAGTTGGGACTGTTTCTTGCCAGCCTCATTTACATGATAAAAAATAGATGATTTTACAATGAATAATGTATGAAATAACTAGATAAAGGCAGGGATGGGATCATTGTGATCTGCTCCAACAGGTAGAGGTGACAGGACTAGTGACACAGACCTGATGACAGGTGTCCTTTAAATCAAATCTCAAGTAAAACGTACAACTGATGACTGGTACTATAACTTGTGTAGGGTCTGATAGGTTGGTCCACTTATAATTGTTGCTGTTTGTGTAAGGAAAAGTTGTACAATTTTTCCAGTATACTTTCTGTATCAATTCCTCGTGATTTTCTAGATCTCTGCTTGTGTTGCTTCTATGGAAGCTTCAATGTTTACTTCCTGTGGATATATTGGGGCAGATTTATCAAGTGTCTGAAAGTCAGAATATTTCTAGTTGCCCATGGCAACCAATCACAGCTCAGCTTTCATTTTACCAGTGCTCATGAATATTTTAAAGGGGAGCTGTGCTTGGTTGCCATGGGCAACTAGAAATATTCTGACTTTCAGACACTTGATAAATCTGCCCCAATCTGTCCATGGTGATGTGATGGACAGGCAGGTGCACACGTGTTATTATCACACATCTCCTATTACTCTCTATGATAATAACAGCTTGTGCACTTGCCTGTCCATCACATCACCATGAACAGATTATATCCACTGGAAGTAAATAGAGAAGCTTTCTATAGAAGAAGAGCAAGCAGAGATCTAAAAAACTGTGAGAAATTGATACAGAAAGTATATTGAAAAATTGCATAGCTTTTCATTACACAAATAATCTAAATTATTTACTGAAAGTGGACAACCCCTTAAATGACACACACTCTCTACCTTCAGACACTGGACTTGGTGTAATACAGTACAGAATGTTGAGATGCCATATGGATAAAGTGTGTACATACTGTAAGTCTCAGTTGTATGTGGACTCTCATTATAAAACCCATGTAATAGTAATATTTACATGGTTGTTCTGTAAGACAATGTCATGATTTTCTGTGGGGAGGATTTTATTGAGAGAGTGCTGAGTACTACAAGACATGCTGACCCCCTGATGACAATGAAGTGAATTATTAGTAAATGTTAGACTGGGTTCACATCTTGTTTTTTTGCTATTGGTTGGTAGGACACATCAGGTGGATTCCTAATGACATAAGGCACAGACGTATCCTGCTTATACAGTAGGATATGTCGTCCGGTGACTCTTCCTCCCCGAGGGGGGAGTAGTGTACAAAGGGAGCAGCTGGTGATTGGCTGCTGACGATGTTAGAGGTATTTCCCCAGTGATGTCACTGTCCTTATTTGGACAGTGATATCACCAGCGTCCTCCCTCGTGTTGGGCAACGTATTTGATTATGCAGACTGGAGGAGGAATAGGCATAGGCCTCTATTGCCTCACCTAGGCATACTATGTTGCACATCAGGAGGTAACAGGATGGAAAGAAATAGCTTGCTATGTCTTTCTATCTTGTCTATTTGACAGGATACATTGTGTAGGAGAGGTAGTTCACAACTATGCCAGTATATGTCAATGGGTACACCCAGTGTATATGCCGGGAGCTTTCACAGTGTATACCAAAGAGCCTATGTTATATCAGTCCTGTGCTGCAAAATTAATATCTGACATACAGAAATCAAAAAGGGTCAGCTAACTCTAGAGATAAAAATAGTAGCAAATGTTAAGATGGAGGAAGTACAATTTAAAAAAAAAATTAATTAAATTACATATAATTTTCTTAAAATGCATTATATTATGGGTCACATTCATTGTAAGGTTAGTAAAAAGAACAGTTGTTCACTACCACATATGTCTGATAATAATACAGCTTTATCTATATAGCACCATCATATTCTACAGCACTGTACAGATCTGCTCATATCTGACCCCAACTGAGATTCTGGCAAAATCCTAAAAGAAGATGTGAAATCAACCTAAATGTACAAAGCAATACAAAGTAATAGCAATAATAATAATAATAAAAACCTTAAGTAAGAATAACAAATAAAGAGAGATTATATTGTAGATACATTGCAATAATAATAATTATTGGTAAGCATTCTGCCATAAATATGAAGAAGCTGAGACCAATATTTGATAAATGGTATTACCTGGATTGGTTCAATGCAGCTAATGATTTGGAGGCGCAGGGTCTCCACTTTTATACCCAACAACCGGTCTCGTTCAAGGAAGTGCCTAGAGTACATCCTTTTTTGTACGGCGCCCAAGTCACATAGCCGAAGGCAATGGTGGAAAGTTCCTTGGAGCCAGTTACTTTGTAACATTTTGCTTATATTTTCTACCTTATTGTTCCGGTTAGATTAAAAGGGGCCATGTCCAGAAAGGGGCAAATAATAAACCAATCAGTCAAAACGTAATAATTTTCTATGTAAAAATCTAAACACAGGATCTAAACACAGAGGGGGTAATTATTATCATTTTTATTTTTACTATTATGTATTTAAATGATACAAATCACTGTGTCCATATGGCCAAAGATGTCTATAAATCTACCATTGATATGAAGCAAAATAAACCAATGGCACTTACTCATAGGCACGGTGACTGTGGTAATCTTCTTATATCTGTCTATCCATGGCCTCCTTCCTTCTAATATCCAATTGTATAATCATTCTTATGGGCCTCTGGGTGTTTCCAGAGGTATATAGTGCTGTAGCTTCAAAGGACATTACAATGAGCAGAGCAGGTCTTGATCCCAATGCACTTCCTGCTGTTCTAGATTACATAGGCAGAGGGAGGAGATAGAGAGTAGGGGGTTGGGGGAGGCTTGTTGTCCCCCCAACCACCTACTGGAGCCCTTCTGGATTATTAGCCTAATTTGAACAGTTGATTTTAGAAAGATGGAGATGAAAGATGGATAACAAGTATAAGGGGATCACCACAGTCATGCTGCCTGGATCTATAAGTGTCCCTGGTTTACCATGATGGATTTTGATGGTAGATTTTCTTTAAAGAGTTAAAAGTGGTAGAGGACATAACTGATCTATGGGTTAGAAGGGTTGATCTTAATGTTTTTTTGTACATGTGTGTAAGTGCGGGGGGCAGGATATCGGGTGATTTACCGTATATATCTAATTATAGTTCTGCACCGCTTTTTTAGATGAAAAGTAATGTCCCTGGTTCTGAAATCTCTTTTACTTCTTCAGCCAGGCATTCCTGCCCATAAAATGGCCACAAAGGGAGGGTCATGTGGTCCTAAATGCCCATGAGCAATCTACCTTTCAGGTCCTTAAGTTTATATTCATGGTTACTAACATAACGTCCTGGGAGGTAGTTAGGTCATGGGATTTTAGGATCACATGACCCTCCACTTGCCCCTGAACCAGGGGCTTTACTTTACATTTCTGAAATATGATGATTAACTTTTAGTAGGTGTATATTGGTAAGTTTCCTAATATACTGCCCCCCACACTTACAGATACGTAAAGTCTTGAACCCCTTTAGGAGTTTTGCAGAGAAATATGTTATTTACAATGTACTTGCTTATAAAATGAAATTGATTTGATTAACCCCTTACCGTTTTCCATTTTTCAATCTCCACACTTAAAAAGCCAAAACATATTTTCATTCACAGAGCTGTAGGAAGCTGAGACAAATTGTACCTTCTGGTGGCTGTAAAAATATTATGCTTGCCCTTGATTCTTTACAATAATAGAGTTTTTATCATGTTTCAAACGTTTAAAAGATGTCACTACTTTGCTAAGAATGTATATGATCCATCAGTAAAATGAATGGTAGATGACCTTTAATATTCCATGCAATGCACTGGAAAGTTGGAAGCATTTTTTTTTTTGATCCAGTAGAATCTAAATACATAATTGCTCCATTTTCTTACTTTGAGGTTTAAATTACCTCTTTAAAAAAAAATCTTAATGCCATATTCTGACATCCATACATTTTTTTTAGATTTTTGTTAAAGGAGTTGAGCCGGGTGTCATTTTTTCATGACCATCTGATATTTTCACTTTGTCCATTCAAAATAAAGATGACAACTTAACACATAATGGTAGGTGTCTTTTGTATAGTACAAAAGCAGACACCCTCCATACAGACTTACCATGGCTGCACATACGCCACTAGTTGTTAAGAGGCCTTTCTATATTGAAAAGCCATATAAAACTAATAATTAATATATATTTACTCACATTCTTCCTACTCCACAGCTCTGATACAGAAATGTCAGGCAATCATTGGCCAAAACACTCAAATGCTTCGTTACTATCATCCCATTTCCATTCATGGGATCCATGATGGCAGTATGACAGCAGTGTTGGATTTTGATGGCAATAAATTAATTGGGGATTTTTTTTTACTTGTGGGTTTATTCTTTTAACTAGAACTGCATACTAACACATACTAATTGTCCTAACTTAACTAAAATGTTTATGAAATATCTATCTATATTCATATTTAATTTCCATGACTAGGTAATAGCCATCTTACCTGACTAATACACACACTGGAGAGTATTTTATAATATGTGCAGTCAGGGATGACTGAGGCGCATACAGAAGTAATATACCAAGTTATTTTTTGGCAGTGCCTCACATCCATGCTGACATCAGATGCAAAGAGACACTATTTTTAGGTATCAGGTCCTGCTTATAGGACCTCTGATGCTGCCCCATCTTGCTGCAGACTGTGCTGCCTGAGGCAAGAGGCTCAACTCTTGTCATGGATGGTGCACCCCTGTTTGCACTGATGAAGGATCTACTGAACTGCACAAATACATGAATGGGTCAAAAGAAAACAAACCTTTTTCTCAACCACAATGAAAAATCTGTATGAAAGCAATTGAAAAATAAAAAAGAATCAGCAACTTAGAAGCAAGAGTGGGGACCACTGGATGCCCAGCATACCAACATATCACATACAACTCACTGGAATGAAAAACATATGCAACATCCAAGGTGAAATGAAAAGTGAGGTAGCATTACCAGACCGGTGGTGAAGGAGAGACAGATCTCACTTTTCCTGTTGATCTTCCTTAGGGGTAAGGCTACCTTTGAAAAATACATATGTGATATACATGTGGCTCTCGCTCCCTCCCCTCCACTGGGCTGCACCTATATCTTCCCTATGTGGGTCGGTTGTGTTGAGGGATGGTGTCAAGAAATAGGTGGAGTAGATTGTTGGGAGAAGACGCAATTATGTGCAGCCTAGGGGAAGCCTGTACATAAGCAGCACTGTTTATCCATGGGTTTCCTTTGGGGTATGTGTTTTGTGTGGAGGTCGAAAGGCATGATGCAGCATGGGTAGGCAGTTCTTATATTATATATATTATATTGAGGAGACACATCAGCCTTAGGGTTGCCATCTGCAATTGTAAGACTGTACACAATATTCCCCTTCACAGTTTTATAAACTACTAAGCAGTTACATTTATACAGTATTATAAAAGTAACATTCTCTTCTGAACCCCCATCAACTCCTTCCAGAGTGGTATAATAATAATTCTATATTTATACAGCGCCTACAGATTACATCCCTGTCCCCATGGGGCTCACAATCTAATCAACCTACCAGTATGTTTTGGAGTGTGGGAAGAAACCCACACAAACACAGAGAGAACATACAAACTCTTTGCAGATGTTGACTTGGGTGGGACTCGAACCCAGGACCCCAGTGCTACAAGGCAGAAGTACTAACCACTCAGCCACCATGCTGCCCTATCATTCTCTTTCTGAAGGAAAACCCAAACTCTTGGCAGGATACCCCCAGGGGCCTTGTGTTTCACATGTGGGGGCTAGAGCAAAGCCCTTGATACACCACAATGCTCATTTGCAAAATGTGACTGTGGTAATCTTCTTATATGTGTTATTCTTGGCCTCCTTCCTTCTAAAATAAACTTTTTAAATTATGCTACTGAGTCAGGAGGGCTCTATGTTGCTCTGTTATATTATGCATGGAGCACTTTCCCCTCCCACAGTGTGAGGGAGACTGTAAGGAGTGAGGGGGAGACAGTGTAATAACCTATGCAGCATAGCACAGAAGGTCTCTGGTAACTAATACTCTAGATTTCTTATGGAAAATCTGGGTGTAAGATGAAGAGGAGGAACTGAGCTGCAGAGAAGTGACATTCGGGTGATTACACTTTCATTTTTTCAGAGTGCAGGTGGATGAGTAATGAGTGATAATATCATCAATGGATGGCCTTTTCCTCTTATTTTCACTCCATCCTGGTTTTTACATCGGAAACTGCATCTGAAGCGGGTGCACCCCATGTACAAGCACATCTGAAAATAGAAAAAAAAAAAAAAAAAAACAGTAGAGGCTTATACAAATCACCACCCACAATGTGGACCAATTCAGCCATCAAAAGAGAAAGGTCAAAAATGAGTCAGCCCGAGGAGTAAAATCAGCCAAATCTGTATCCATCTGGACCCAACCATATCACACAAGGATAGGCAGTCATCATGTACAGACATAGCAATGTAACTCCTTCCTACCGCGACACGAGCCCCCACAAATAACATCCCTGCTCACAACATGCACCAGCCCCCTCCCCCGCACATACAACACGCAGAGCCCCAACTCACCGTCACACAACACCACCAGCCCCCCTCCCTGCACACACAAACACGCACCAGCCCCCCATCCCCCAGACCACACAACACGCACCAGCCCCCCCCGCCACACAACCACGCACCAGCCCCCCTCCCTGCACACACAACAACACCAGCCCCCTCCCTTGCAAAACAAACGCAAAGTCCCCCTCCCTGCACAAAACACCACCAGCCCTCCCCTGCCACACCCAAAAACACCACCAGCCCCCCCCCCCGCTCACACAACACGCACCAGCCCCCCCTTCCCCACTCACGCAACAGCCCCCCGCTCATGCAACACGCACCAGACCCCCTCCCCCGCTTACACAACACGCAACAGCCCCCCCCCCCTCTACAAAACGCAACAGTCCAACCGCTCACACAACACGCCATAGCCCCCCCCGCTCACACAACACGCACCAGCCCCCCCTCCCCCAACATGCACCAGCCCCCCTCCGCCGCTCACACAACACGCACCTGTGCCCCCTCTCCCGCTCACACAACACGCACCAGACCCCTCCCCCAAACCCGCACACCCCCCCCCTCCCAACATGCACCAGGCCCCCTCCCGCTCCACAAACAGCACCAAGACCCCCCCCTCCCCACTCAACGCAACAGCCCCGCTCACGCAACACGACCAGCCCCCTCCCCCGTCACACAAACGCCACACACCCCCCTCGCCGTCACACACAAGATCCAGTCCCCCCCCCACAACAATCACCACCCCCCCTCCCCCAACATCCACCACCCCCCTCGCCGCTCACAAACAACACCCACAGACCCCCCCCGCTCATCCAACACGACCATACCTGTCCCCAACATGCACCAGCCCCCCCTCCGCCGCTCACACAACATCCACCACCCCCCCCCTGCCGCTCACACAACACGCACCAGCCCCCCCTCCGCCGCTCACACAACACGCACCAGCCCCCCTCCGCCGCTCACACAACACGCACCAGCCCCCCCTCCGCCGCTCCACAAAACACACCACCCCCTACGCCCCAAACAACACGCTACCACCCCCCCGCCGCTCACAACAACATGCACACCGCATTCCCCCCACGCTAACAGCAAGAACAAGCAACCACTTTCAAAACAAAAGTAGGAAAGAAAAAAAAAAAAACGCCCTCACAACACGCAACAAGCCAAACACCAGACGCCCCAGCCCGCCGCTAACACAAAATGAAACCACCCCCTCCCGCTAACAACAACAATGCACCGCCTTCCCCCCACGTCATACAGCACGCAAAGCCCCCTCGCTCACACAACACGTTCCAGCACCCCCCACCGCTCATACAACACGCCACAGCCCCCCCTCCTCCCCCCCCACACAACACGCACCAGCATACACTACAGGCACCTTCCAGCACTCACCTCTCCCTCCACCAGCCCCCCAACACCCCCCCAGGCACCAGATGGTGTTTGGGTGGTGGCGCCTGCTGGAGCAGCCTGTGTAATGTGAGGACGAGGAGCTCAGGGCTGCGGCTGCACTCTGCAGGGGAGACATGCTCCTGCACAGCCACCCCCTGCTGTGCATCCATATATAAGGTTAGTTTACTAGCATGCATCAGGAGGGAGGGCCGGCCGCCGGACGTGCATAGGAAGTTATGTACCCAGCAGCCCGGTACACGTGTAGTGAGGGCGGAGAAGAGGGGCCCCGACCCCGCATGTACTGAGGAGGAGGGACCGGCCCATAAGCTGTTCAGAGCCTCAAACCACTGGAAACTCCCGGTAACAGTCTATTGCCAGTCCGCCCGGACCACCGCTCCCCAACTCACATCCACAATTTTCACAAAAACTACATCCAGTATTCCAACCCCTATACATGTAGCAGGGAAAGGAACTTAACATATCTTTTAAACCAGCTGCGGCCCAAACAAAATGCCATCCACCATGCAAGAAACAAACTCAAACTCAAATCAACGCCCAGCACCTTCACAGTTCAACTGTGACATCCCGACACTTGCTGGGTCATGCTCCCATATCTGGTGGAAGTGCAAAAATAATAAAACCTTTCTGGTCGCAGGGGATCTATAAGATCATAAAATGCCCAAGGCTCCACAAATTATATAGGGGACATTAAACATTAGACAGTGAGGACAGTTCTAAACTATCTTGGAGCACAGCTGTGGATTTATAAAGCATCTTGACCCTTCAATAAATTGCGGCGTGTTTGTTCTCCTCGTGCTCTCATTGCAACTAAAAAAAAATAACCAAAAAGTGTCCAAAGGTTTTAATGTCTAACATACTACTCATTACACAGGGGACTGAATGACTCACAGTTTAAATTGGCCATCACCAGGTTGTGCCCTATTTCTGTAAGTGGCACTATTGTCCAGTGCACTTTTTGACGTAAAAAGTTGCACAAAAGCAATGCCACTATATATTATTTCTAATCATATATCCGTTTCTGCACGAAACGATGAGGTAACAATTCAGTTGCAGACTGCAAAAATGATGATGTGAATATTAACATCTGGAGATAATTCCATCCATCAAATAACAATTCCTCCTTCAAAGGGTAATAAAATGTGTCTGATAGCATTGGACGCGCAGAAGGCGAAAGCAATTATTTTCTTTAAGATAAATATCCGGGTACACAGCAAATATGAAAGAACATCACATGTTTATGGTTTCGTCATGCGGACTTCTCAGAATGGCAAGGTCTTTATCCCATTTAGAGTGAACATCAAGTTTCAACGCTTATTTCACGAGCCATCAGTAGTCACTGTGGGGCAGAGAAATATCACAGTTCTGGGCATTATGTGCTTGAACCATCAATTTCTAAAGGATTTCCCACCTGCAGTCTGTCTTAGTTTCTGGCCTCTTGAGGGTGGATGGTTTGAGAGCCAGCTGTTCCTTCCCTATGCATAGAGCTGCTGATTTATGGTCTTGCTGTGTGTTCTATTGTGGTCTACCCTACACATGAGCTTGTGAAACTACAACAATTTTATAGAAATCTACCATCAGGCTATGGCACTGTGACTGTAGTAATCTTATATGTGTTATCCTTGGCCTCCACTTCTAATTAACTTCAAAAATGATGATATTCCAATATGAGTAGGAATACCCTGGTCTATCATGCTTGATATGATGGTAGATTTACAGGAGCAAAGTGTTGATCCGTAACATATGGAGGAAAATCAAAGAACTCACTAAGATTTCATCAAAATCATCAGTCAGGGAACAATCTCTTTTTCAATCCCCACCTTCAAAAATCTACCACGTTTTATTTTTCCATGACAGAGCTCGGGATGGCTTTGTTTCTGAGTAACAAATTGCTCTTCCTTCGTGACAGTATTTAATATTCCATGCCGTGTATGGGAGCGGAAAAAAAAATCCAAAATTGCAGTGAAAGAACGGTGAAAAAACTGCATTTGCGCCGTTTTCTTGTGGGCTGGATTTTAGGGCTTTCAAGGTGCGCCCCAAATGGACTGTCTACTTTATTCTTTAGGTCAGATCAATCACGGGGATAACAAATTGTATAGGTTTTGAATATTTCATACAGTTACAAAAATGTAAATTACGATACCAAATTTTGTTTTTTTATTTGCCATCTTCTGGGCCAATAACTTTTTCATACTTTGGGGTACGGAAGCTTGGGGTGGTTGTCATCCTTTGCCGACTTTTGATAACATTTTCAATGCTAGCATTTTTAGGAATTTAGGACCTTTGATCACTTGTTATAGATTTTTAACATATTTCTAAAATGCAAAAAAAAACCGGGCTTCCCTTTTAAACGCAGTTAAACGTTTTAGGGGTTAAACAGAGTGAAAGAAATGGGTATTATAATGTGCTAGATCAGGCATTTAATGCACCGATACCTAATGTGTTTATGATTTTACTGTTTATTTATATTAATGACGTCTAGGAAAGGGGGGTGATTTGAATGTTTATGTTTTTTATATATTATAATTTTTTTTTACTTTATTTGTACGAATTTTTCAGACCCCCTAGGGTACTTAACCCTAGGTGGTTGATCGATCCTACCATATTGCCATACTACAGTATTATAGCAGTTAAATGGGGATTTCCTCCTCATTCATTTACAATGTGCATTAACACATGTAATGAATGGGTTTGTTGTTAAAACGACAGAGGGTGTCTAGCAATGGATCGCCGATCCCCGATGCTGTCATTGGGAGCGACGCTCTTCAGCAAATGTGGCGCCACGCTATTCAAGGGATAAGTAATACGCATATGCAGCCAAGACTACACCTTATGAAGAAGGTTCAGGCCATGAGATCTCTTTATGCGACGATGTGCGCGGCGGGTAAGGTAATATACAGGGAAAGGGGTTTAAACTACAAGAGTATATCTACCACCAGGATGATGAGATTGTAAACCAAGCACACTTGACACCCACTGGTATGCACCCCCTTTGGCGGTGGCTCCCATCTTGTTTGAGATCGTATTCCCCGTTGTGTTGTTTGGTTTTTTTTTTTTTAACGTATTGAAAATTTGCAAAGAGGGCCTGAGGGGCATAGATTGTAATTTTTAGATTTTCATTTGCATACTGTGGTACTGTGGCACCAATGCCCTAAATGGGCACCAGCCATATGACTTTCATTTTATCTAAAATACTGAGAAAGTGGTGTTTAGGGCGCACCCACAAATTGTGATAAGAGATCAATCCAGCACTGGGTGTTAAGAGAAGGAAGTAAACTCTGGCGCCTTGATTTCAACAAAAGGGGTAGTGTTATAGTTTGAATCACTTAATCTCCCCCGTATATTTTTTTCTCCCCAGTATGCCTACGTTGCCTAATTTAATATATTCCCATAAGAGTACCAATATAAATACATATGATCTTTAGAAAATCATTGGTAATTGGGAGATGATATCATTTGCTTGGGCCTGAGGGTGCTGTCACCAAAAAACGTAGCGTTTACGCATTGCGTTTTAAAACGCATTGCTACCGCTGAAGGGGTATTTCCCTAATGTAAACAGCTGTTAACGCTGCGTACAAACGCAAGTGGTAACGCTCGTACGCATGCGTTAAAATCGCGGTTAACGACGAGACTTCTGCGGTTGTTTACGCATTGTAACGAATGCGTAAGCGCGATGTTAACGCATGCGGTTGTAAACGCAAGCGTTAACAGCTGTTAAGTTAGGGAAGACCCCCGTCACTTAGCAAGCGTTTTTAATACGCATGAGTAACACAACGGTGCACAGAGGACAGGGTGTACTGAGTGTCTGGGATGGAAATCCAGGGAGGAGGGCAGTTGGATGGGGAGGGGCAACCCACGCATAATTCCACCGTGTTGTTTTCGTGTGCTTCCTCGGGTAAGTGGGACCTACAACCAGTTCTCTTCTCACATGTGGTATTTTATGGCAGGTGCGGGGTTTACCCAGGTGTGAATACCACACGTTGTTGTTTTGGCACATAGGACACTTTACTGTACTTGCCGCCATCTAGAGGTTTTTCTAGGACCCCCGGCTCTGTGTAATTTAACCTATAACCTACATTGTACCTATCGGTGCGAATACTGATTGGGATGGGGAGTGTAAGGACTACTAACCTTGGAAGCTTTAACTATACAAAAAAACCACTGGGGGTGATGGCGAAAGGTTTTTGTACTGGTTGTTTCTTGTGTTTCTATTATTGTTTTGTATAGTCAAAGGAGTTTTTGTTAGTGTATTCTGTACGCATCCCAATTCTTTTTCCTGTTATGATTGTTGTGCTCGAATAACTGATAGGTCAGTGTGGTTAGAGTTTGTAGATACAATCAGTTGCTGGTGCAAACCTTTTCTACCTGTAATTAGGGACACTTTGTGTCTAAATTTTATCCTATTGCTTCGAGACTACATGTGCTTTGGCATTGCTGATGTCCCCTGCCCCGCGGTTCCGTCTGATCTGTCCGGCCCCTGTGTATTTACAGGGGCAAAGAGGGAGCAAGGGAGCTTCCAGATGGGGAGGGTTCCGAGCACCCCAACCAAGCCCAGATATATTCAGCATTGTAAGTCTCTGGGGAAATGGTGTAGGATGGAGCTTATCAAACTTAGTTTCTTAAACAAAGGAAAACCCCTTTAAAGGCCTTTAAACCTCCTGAACCAAGGTTATAAGATGCTAAAAGCGAGCAGCATCTCCGTGAGCGTTAAACACACCCAGTATGGTCAGTGGCTTGGGGTAAAAATGGACCTCATCCTGTGGCTAGATTTCCTTTAAACACTGGATGACCTAATGTCTAGCACTTATGATCGTTTCTGGTGGCTGAACTAGAAGTCTAAGAACTGCTAGACAGCCTCATTCTTTGGAAATAATTATGGGGGTCCGATCTCAGAATTCACAGCAGCGTGCAACACATTTGTGTCCAACAACGCAACAGTTTTTTTTTTGGTGTGCAGCGGCTGCAACGAGTCTTATCAACCTAACATTAGGGACGCGTTCACGGGCGCAGTCGGACCTTGTGCCACCATATTAACTCTTTGCAAAGTGCTGACAGATGCACTCATGTTTAAGAGGTGTGCACCAAAAAAAAAAAAGTGGAGTGACAAGTTAATGCATTGTCTTAGGTAAATGTCCACTTGCCCTCGTGTTTCTCTTAAGGATCTATTTGGAAACATCTAATGACTTTCACATAGTGGGAGATTGGCAAGCGCCAAGATAAAATCGCGCGATTGCCTGGGCAACCATACCAATACATTCTATCTACAAACTTGTAGTGCTTGCCATGTGTAATATTTCTAATCAGCCGAGTAGGTAGCATGGCTATATTAAAAATCATTGTCTAAATATGCTATATCTGCAATACAGGCGTGATGCAGGTGGAAGTAAGTTCAAATGCTAATCGGGACCCTTCAGGGTTAATAGTAACCCGGAGGATCTAAAATAGGTAAAAAAAAAAATTAAATTAAAAAAAAAAATAAAAATATTAAAAAAATAAAGTTTAATCAGCCCCCCCCCCTTTCCCTAGAACTGATAAATAAACATTAAAAATCATAAACGTTAGTTCTCGTCGTCCGCAAAAAGTGGCCAATCTATCAAAATATATTATGCGATTTTTCCCAGCGTTTTAATCCGTACGGAAATTGGCGTCCCAAATTGGAAATGACCCTGTTTTGCCATTTGGAAAAAATAAAAATCTATAGAAAACTGGATAAAAGCCAAACAGTCCTGAAAAGGAAAGCATTACCCCTTAAGGACGGCAGGTTGTTCCGACTACTCTTTCTCGCCTCCAGCTTCAAAAAACTTTTTCATTGACGTGTACAGAAAGTTGTCTGAGGGCTATTTGTGCGGGAGAACACATTGGTACTTAACCTTTCAGTGTTATGTTATTTTAACATGCGTTTGTACGCGAGCTGAAAAACAAAATTCCAAGTGTAAAATTTAGGAAAAAAGCCGGGAGCGTTCTGGCTGGGGCTCAGTTTTTTCGACCTCTTGATCTTGCACTCAAATAACATACACGCTTTATGGCTTATGCGGGGTGCGATGCGGGTCGAGTCGCGCTGGGGTGATACCAAAGTTAATAGGTTTGTACTGGTTTATAAACATTGTTTATTGTGATAAGATCTGGGGGCATTTGGGGATGCGGGGTGACTAAAGGGGAGGATCGTTGTGGATTTATGTTTATAGTTCAATCGTCCTAGGACCAGGGGGTGTGGTGATTCGTGGATTCATTTTTCATATTTTATTACTTTTTTTTATTTTTTCAAACTTTTTTCCACTGAGTCTGGTAGACCGTCTTAGGGTACATTAACCTATAATGGTCGATCGCTACCTACCATAACGGCAATACTCTGTATTGCAATATATGGCATCTTGTGTGCAGGTCATTCTTACAAAGGCCACTGGCTAATGGTAACGAACCAAAGCGAAGTACAGCCTCGTGTCAAAAGAAGCCCGAGGCTACCAGCAACCAATCGCCCCCACCGATAAGAGCCCCTGTTCGGGGCGGGCGATCGTAAAAAGATGGCCCCCTATGGGAGGAAGGAGAAGCCCGTGAGCCTCTTCAACACTCCTTATACCTCTGAGCCGTCTGAGACGGCGCAGAGCGTGTAAGGGGTAAACAACGCATCAGAAAAAGGCAAAAAAAATGACGACCACCCCACAGTCTCCGTGCTAAGTTATGAAAGTTATTGGCCAGAACCTGTCAAAAATGAAATTTTCTTTTTTACAAGAGGTTTTAAGTTTTTTACGAAATGAGAGAAAACAGAAAAAACCTGTACAAATTTGGTATTCCTCCGGTGATCGTACTGAACCAAAATATAAATAGATCATCTGTGATTTGGGGCGCTTTTGCTGTAAAGCTGTAAAAATCCACGAGCCACAATAATCGGCGCAAATGCCGTTTTGTCATTTCATGGCCGGATAAGAGCTGAAGGGTGGCCGTTCTCCCGTACAGAACGGCATGGCAATAATACCATATCCACTATGAAGTGCAATTCTGTTACGAGAAAACAACCCAACAAGCACTTTACAGTGTAAAACATAATCAGTGCAGATTCTGAAGGAGGGGAGTGAAAAAAGAACGCAAAAGATAAAAAGGTTCAAAGATTCATGAGCACTTGAAAAGAAAGCTAAGCTGTAATTTGCCTGCATGGACAACTTGAAGCACATCTTACTGCTTGCTTGAATAAATCTCCCCATTGACTAGTTGCAATTTTTTGTTGTCAAAAAATAAACATCTCTGACAGTGGCTGGTTGGGAGGAAGGGGGAGGGAGAAGGGCAGTGTCATTTAAAGTATTATTGTTACAATTTATTCCTATAGATCTCATAACAAGCCTTAAACGTTTTGTTAGTCATGCTCCACTCGTTGTATATAATATGTTTGCATGATGTGATTTAAATAAATTTTACTAATCAGTATCTGGATCTTGTTTGCGTTCAATTGCTTTACTTCCTTAGTCGGTCAACGGGGACAGCTAACATATTGTGGCAAAGGGGACAAAACCTTTGTAGGTATGTGTGTAGTTGTTATTGCTTACAACTAAAGCCTCATAAACGTGTGTCTGTCCCAAACTATATTCAGTCTAAGGTTTAAAGGGGTTACAAGTTTATATGAATGATGGTTAGTTGATACAAGGATAGGTGGAGGCGTGTAAACAAACGAACTCCACTGGGTGGGTCATTTATAAGGGCACCGATTCGCGTCACCGAAGTGTAACCCGAATATTCGGAAGTCGACGGAAATGGGGGAGCTGCCGGAACGATAACCCAGAGCAAACAGCCGCGATTTAAAAAAAGAGAGTAACACTCAGAACCTTTCGTTTATTCCTAGTAGATCTTATGGATGAGATGCGAACCCAGGACCCCAGTGCAGCAAGGGCAGAAGTGCTATTTATACGTGTTGGGTAGTTCTGTAGGTTATTTCCGAGATACTCCTCTTGATTGTAGTTGATAAACCCTGACCAAACCATGAATGACGGGGCTACTGGGGGGGGGCTGTGAAGAGCGTTTCCAGTGACTAGACGAGTCTATAGTTAAATGGCAAACAACAGAAGGCCCACGATTAATCTTTTGTTTCAGTAGGGTCAGCCGGCACTAGAAAAAGTAAAAAAATAGAAGGAGAGAAAGGGCCAATACATTGTACAACATCATTGTGAAACTTTATATTGTAAGAGGTTGTCCAAATTCGTAAGAACTCTGGACATATGGCCTGAGGCAGTACCATCCCGCTAGGTGCGATCAGCGCAAGCAGAAGAACCTGTCTCTGCCACCCTAGGTCGAGTGTTGATGACATGTGGGACATTGCCCACACCTCTACGGCCTTTCAACTGCTTTTGTCTGAGCAGGTGTACCAACGGAGCTGAGGCCATAACCGACTTTGTCATACAAACAGTGGTGGTGGGTAGCGGGCTGTCTTATGGATGCATGTTGATCACCAGACAGAGCAAGGTGTGTTGCTTTGTACCTAGAGATCCCCCATAATATAAAGAAAAGCAAAGTGCTTCGGGGCAATGAGATTTAGGGGGGGGATGGGGAGTTTTAACTCTAATGTAAGTCCTCAAATCTAATTTCTCAGCAGTGGGCCTGGTTTCCCTTTTCCTGACTGTTATATCCTGGGAGCCAGTGTTAGTAATCTGCTGCTGTTTACTTTTATTGTTTCAGGACCCTAGATCTGCAAGTTAGTAGGGGGAGTGGGGCGCACAAGAGGAGGAGGAAGATATAGAGAGCCTAATTTATTCACACTATCTAAAAATAATGTGGCATATTATTACTGAATGCATATGATGATTGGAATTGACCTTGTGCCTACACATAATAGAACTGACCCCTTTACCTGCCAAAGAATGGTAGGGGGTAGGTAGCAGGGGTCAGGTGAAACACACCTGTAGTGACCGTACTGTGCCACAGCCTCTATCTTTTGTTTTATGTGCTGGGTAGCTGTACACTTCCTGTGGAGAGGGGAGGTGGAATACAATGGAGGGTAAAGGGAAAATGTGAAGGATATAGATACTATTTTTAATGATGTTATATTACAACCACGGAATTATATTCCTCTATAAATATATAAGTATGAAAATACTTAGGAACGTTATATGATGGATCTGTAGGGGTGGAAAGTAAAGAGACCCGTCATCATAAATAACCCCCTAAACAATATATTTCATAACTGGCCAGTGAGAGCATTGCCTACGTATTAGTCCTCTGACATGCGTGAAGAGGACGAGACGACAATGACGGTCCTAAGCTGTATGCAAATGACCGTGAGTTGTCCAATGAAGCCTGTAGCAGTTCACTGTCCCACTCTAATTCAGAGTGGGAGGCACAGCCACAACTCCCAGGGCAGGAAGCGAAAGCGGATAATGATGTGAGTGCTGTATAATGATGTGGTGTCTGGTGCTGGTGCCACGCCCCAGGCAGCCTGTGTGTGCATGGTGTGGATAGAGAGATACAGCATAGCCCCAGGCAGCGCCAGGTGTTCCAGCAGACAATGCCAGTGTTGAGGTGTAAGCTGATATGTCTGTCTCTCCACCTGTACTTTATGAGATGCAGCCTGTCCAGCCAGACCCAGTGACACCACTAGCCTGGGACATCCTCCAGAGCACAAGAACATGAGCAGGGGAGGAGAGGGGAGGGGGGTAACAGGCGGGTGAATCTCACTGCACTCTTACTATGTGACCCAGCTCATTAGGGAGACAAAAGAAAGATTTTACAAATGATTAATGTAATGAAATAACTAGATAAAGGTGGGATGGATCCTTGTGATCTGCTCCAACAGGTACGAGGTGCAGGAAACTAAGGGCAGAGACCTGCAGGACAGTGCCTTGAAAAGTGAGGGGGAGATGCGATGACCTGTCTTTTCCATACTAGAAGTCAGAACCTGCTAAATGCCACTGAATAATTATTGCTAGTCCAGGACCTGGAAACCTCTAGCATGACGGGAGAACATGCAATGGGTAGGAAGGTGACTATCAGACTGGCACATGATTTTACTATTTACATATATACTCCAGTATGAAGCCGGGACCCTTATTTACCAACAAAACGGCAAACCTATTTAACTCACTATCGCAAGAGGAAGCAGGGTGGGAAATGTATTAGTCACAGCTCCCCAGTATATGAGCTAGCCACCCCCAGTAAGCCCCTTGGTATGAGATCGCCATGCCCAGCCACCCTGTAGTATATAGCCAGCCATTTCCCTCATAAGACCCATCGTCTATAGTCTGCCATCCCCCTGTAAAAAAGCAAACCGCCCCAGCAAGCTATATCGCCAGCCAGCCCCCAAGAAGGCCCAATAGCAGGATAGCAAAACCCCAGTGAGTATACAGCTAGCCAGCCCCCATAGGCGTATACAGCCCAGACCCCAGTATATACAGCCCCAGCCCCCAGTATATACAGCCAGGCCAGTATAACAGCAGAGCAGCCATCCCCCTGTAGAGTAGTATACAGCACAGAACCCAATTGAGTATCAAAGCCAGCACCCCATTATACGTCAGCCCGAGTAGTATACAGCCACCTCCATTCCCTCCATATAAAATCGGCACAGTTCCCCAGTAGTATAAGCACAGCAGCGCAAAGAGGTCACAAGACCGCAGTGAAGTTAAACAGTCAGCCAGCCAGCTCTCATGTATTCTACAGTAGCCAGCAAGCCCCCAGTATTATACAGCCAGCAGCCCCCCTTAGAATATAACACCACGCCGCCCCCATGTATAACCAGTCAGCCACAACCTAGAGCCAGCCAAGTAGTATACAGCCAGCGCCCCCGTAAGTATACAGCCAGCCCCCATCTTATTACAGCCCAGACCCCAATATAAGACCAACAGAACACCACGCCCCATGTATATACAGCCATCCCCCATGTCGTATACAGCCAAGCGCCCCATGTGGCACAGTATATACAAGCCAGCCATCCCACGCTTTAAAACAGCCTGCAGGCCTGCTGAGGTACACCAAGCAAGAGACACGGCCAGCGAAATTTGTTTCTAGGTGTTCATGGATCCAAAGCATTCAGGTTTAAAATGAGAATATCGGTGCATTGTGATAATAGCTCCCAACAGCAGTTGTAACAGTTAATATCTCCGTTTTCCTGACCTTAGAAACACAATTTAGATTCATATAAAAGAGAACAGCTCTTGCGTATTCTGCTGCAACCGCACAGAAATGGAAATATCACTTTACAGTATATGTACTACATATTGAGAGGTAATTTACCAAAATAATATTAATCGTTTGGAGCCCTTCTTATGCAGAACTACTTAAGAGACACATTTCTCTCTTATTGACCTTTTATGTCATGATAGTTTTGTTTTTTTTTGCAAAATTGAAGCGATGGTGACATCATCATCCCTGTTCGCTCCTAATGTTGCTAAATGTATTACACGCGTACCCAAATGTCCATAAAGCTGTATATGGAACAGATAAAAAAAAAACATATGTGCTGGATAAAAGTTTTTATTTCACATCCTCCAGTACCTTACAACCTATGTTATGCCTTCTCACTCTCATTCTATGAGCGCGAAGGGTTACTGTTATGGCGGCAGGGAGAAGGGCACATCTAAACGTGCTTTATTATCTATCATCTAGCTGGTTTATGGATATATACGGATATATACGTATCTCGGATACTTCCAGTAATGCCTATATACAAGTGATGGCGAAACCTTGAGAGACCAGATTGGCCCAAAACTACAATCAAACCCCACTTATTTAGACCCTGATGTGCCAATGTGCCATTTTAAACAGTAACTAATTTTATTGTATCGGCCACCATACCATTGAATCAAGGTAAGGCAAATAGAACTCCGTGGAGCGTCTCGCAGGTCCTCTGTGGTTAGAAAGATGGTGTGGGTCCAGCATGTAGGACCTCCAAAATAATGCACTTCTTTCAACCCCTTTCGAACTTCTTCCACGGTTCCAAACAGCCAATGAAGTGTCGTCGTGTAAAATTGTGCTGATGAGAAGCATCTCAGAAGTTGCGCAGGATGCAGGAAGATTAATGGTTTGTTCCTGTTTGGTAAACCATTCCTGGACTGTGCGCGAATTGCCCACAGAAAGGGCTCTGAGGTCACACTCTGGCACTCAGTGCCATAGGTTCGCCATCAATGGTATATAGACCGCCTTTTTTTGGGACTAATAAGACGCACATTGTTTTCTAGAGATGAAGGGAGAAAAAACGGTGGTTGCGCTTATTAGTCCAAATGTAACGTGAGTGCTGCGTCTCAGCCATCCACTTCATGAGCAGAATGGAGCGCACAGGCCATACGCAGTATGCGCAGGGGCAGGAGGATCGGCTCGGTGCCCACACAAGCTGCTGCCTCTTAGTTTCTATGAGCCGCGAGCTATGCAGAGCACAACAGACTGTGGAAAACCCGACTCCAGGTATCATGATGAAAGGGGAAGCACAAAAAGAACGGAGCTGTCATAGTGACTGATATCGGGCAGGTCATGTCTTCTAACTACCAAGTCCCGCTGTCCCTGCTGTCGGGGCAATAAAAAAATAACACTAAGAAAAACTCTGTGCCGGCTGTGCTCTTCTCACATGGTGGGTGAGAATCTGCAACAATACCCAAACAGTTTGCTTGTACACAATCCAGCGAGCTACAGTCTATGTCACCCCCGTGGTCCACTCCTCATGAGGATGTGAAGCTGCTGTGTTATTGTACAAGGCATGTCGCCTCCTTGTGTTCCTCCTCCTCAGTAGTTGAAGCTCGTTGTTAACATGGAAAAAGGATGTCACACTCCTGGGTACCATCACTACGAGTGTAAGTCTCTTGGTACCTTTTACAAGATGTCAACCGCCTGTCCTGGACACCCTCCTCATAGATTTAGACTCTGTTACCATTGTACAAGAGTGTACACCTCCTGTGTCCTCCCTCAATAGTGAGTGGAAGCTCTTGTGGCCATTGTACAAGCATTGTCACACGCCTCTGTCCTCCTCCTCATAGATTGAAGCTCTGTGAATATTGAACAAATCATTGTCGACTCAGGTGTCGTCTACTCCTCATAGATATGTAAGCTCTTATGACCATTGTTCAACAAGCATGTTCAACGCACATGACTGCCCCTCCTCTCGATTATGTAAGCTTTTGTACAATCGTCACAGATATACCAGCCTGGCAACTCTTGAGACAACCCTGACTAGTGTGCCATATCATTCTATCTACAGAGTCCATAATTTCCCATCACTAAATCTGCGGCGGCCCAAACACTGGTTGGATGAGCTTGGTGCTATCCTCATTCTGTTGGGTCAAAGATCCACCAACCACCACCCCCCCCCTCCCCTAACAATCGGGTTAGGAGATGTGAACTGACAGACAACTTGTACTGTCAGCCAATCGATTACTTCAGCATCAGTAACCGTGTCCCATAAAATGTCCCCTAATTAAAGCTCGACCAAATGCGCCCCGAAACCAAGTACCACTGTTAAAAACTTCCACAAATGGTCACAAGGCCCCCTAATAACAAGTATCCCATACCACCGTCCCTGTAGTTACATTCACATGAACGTGTGCCCCCGCCGTAGCAGCAAGGCGGGGCACAAGTTGCTGCGGAACGGAGAGGACGGAGGAGAGGGGGTGAGGGCATTCGCCCTACCCACTTTCCAAAGAAAACATGGCTGCACACCGCCCCAGTTAAGGGCTCTACTGACTTTACATTGATTAAATAGTTTAGCACCCAACTATTTGGTGAGAACAACACATTTTTTTTATTTTTCCACCTCTAAACCTAGGTGCGGATTACAGGAAGGTCCACAAAAAAACGGTTAGTTCTTTATTGGGGTTACCATTGTGTAAGGGCGGTGCACATGATATGGTGGAGCTCACACAGTGGTGTGCCCCCAATGATTTAAAACGTGTCCCTTGCTGTCATATTTGGCTGATACACATGTGGGGTAATTTATCATCTCCTCCACGTGCTGAATTTGAGGAAAGGAGATTTTTTATGGAGATAAAGTATCGGAGTTTGTACATATTGTTAGAGGAATTTGAATCTTAATTACCAAATGCAGCGCTGGTTGTACTCTTTCAAAATTCTATAGGTTTATAGGCGTCTTGATGGGTATATGTTGAACAACCTATTTATATAGTTGGGCTATAGACTATAAGACACCATATAATAACTTAAATTAAAGAGAAAAGACGGATGTCTAAAGAAAGTTGTTCAATGCAATCACAATTATTAGGGGTACCAGGACAAAAGGTAGTTTTGAAAAACATTTAAAGCACAATTCTGTGCTTCACATGGATCCCACTATCAACAAATGGTACGATAAATCTGCTAAAAATAGTAGGTAAATGGGATGATAGGTCAGTGAGGCTAAGTGAAAGGCAAAGGAAATGAAAGACCAAGGTGAGCAATCAAGCATATAGTCTATTAGAAAGTAACAACGTTAACCTCAACTGTACTAGGATCCTCCAGCTGTTTGGATAGAAGGGGCAAAGAAACAGCCCCAACAGTTGGGACTGTTCTTGCAAGCCTCATTTACTGATAAAAAATAGATGATTTACAAATGAATAATGTTGAAATAACTAGATAAACAGGGATGGGTCATTGTGATCTGCTCACAACAGTAGAGGTGGACAAGACGAGTGACACAGACCTGATGACAGGGCTGTCCTTTAAATTAAAAATCTCAGTAAAAGTAATGATGACGTGGTACTATAACTTTGTAGGGTCCTGATAGGTTGGTACCACTTATAATTGTGTGATTGTGTGAAGGAAAGTTGACAATTTTCCAGTTATACTTTCTGTAGCTCACATTCCTCGTGACTTTCTAGATACTCGTGCTTGGTTCTTCTTATGGAAGCTTCAATTGTTCTGTCTTTCGGGGATGATTTGGGGGGAAAAAGGGGCGGAGTGCAGAATATTTCTGTTGCCCACTGGCAACCAATACAAGCTCAGTCTTTCATTGTACCAGTGCTCATGCATAGTTTTAAAGGGGAGGCTGTGCTTGGTTGCCTGGGCAACAGACATAATGGATTGTCAGACCACTTGGAAAATCTGCCCCAATCTGTCCATGGGATGTGATGACAGGCAGGTGCACAGTGTTATTATCACACATCTCCTATTATCTCTGTGATAATAACAGCTTGTGACCTGCCTGTCCATCACTCACCATGACAGCTTTTATCCACTGGAAGTAAATAGGAGTTTCTATAGAGAAGAGCAAGCGAGACTAAAAAACGATGAGATGAGAAAAACAAAGGATACAGAAGTATATTTGAAAAATTGCATAGCTTTTCATTACACAAATAATCTAAATTATTTACTGAAAGTGGACAACCCCTTAATGACACACACTGTCTACCTTCAGAACTGGACTTGGTGTAATACAGTACGAATGTTGAGAGGCCATATGGATAAGTGGTACATACTGTAAGTCTCAGTTGTATGGGGACTCTCATTATAAAACCATGTAATAGTAATATTACATGTTGTTCTGTACAGACAATGTCATGATTTTCTGTGGGGAGGATTTTATTGAGAGAGTGCTGAGTACTACAAGAAGCTGTACCCCCTGATGACAATGAAGTGAATTATTAGTAAATGTTAGACTGGGTTCACATCTTGTTTTTGCTAGTGGTTGGTGGACCACATCAGGTGGATTCCTGGAAATAAGGCACAGACGTAGCCTGTATACGAGAAGTAGGATATGTCGTCCGGTGACTCTTCCTCCCGAGGGGGGAGTAGTGTACAAAGGAGAGAGCTGGTGATTGGCTGTGACGATTTTATAGGTTATTTCCCCATGTATGTCACTGTCCTTATTTGGACAGTGATATCACCAGCGTCCTCCCTCGTGTGGGCAACGTATTTGATTATGCAGACTGGGGGAGGAATAGCATATGGCCTCTATTGCCTCACCTAGGCATACTATGGCACACAGGAGGAAAGTAACAGGATGGAAAGAAATAGCTGCTATGTCTTTTATCTTGTCTATTTTGACAGGATACTTGGTAGGAGAGGTAGTTCACAACTATGCCAGTATATGTCAATGGGTACACCCAGTGTATTGCGGGGAGCTTTCACATTGTTATACCAAAGAGCCTATGTTATATCAGTCCTGTGTGGCAATTAATATCTGACATACAGAAATCAAAAGGGTCAGCTAACTCTAGAGATAAAAATAGTAGCAAATGTTAAGATGGAGGAAGTACAATTTAAAAAAAAAAATTAATTAAACACATAATTTTCTTAAATGCATTATATTATGGTCACATTCAGTGTAGGTTAGTAAAAGAACAGTTGTTCATACCACATAGTTGATATAATACAGCTTATCTATATAGCACCATCATATTCTACAGCACTGTACAGATCTGCTCATATCTGGACCCCACTAGATTGCAAATCCTAAAAGAAGATGGAAATCAACCTAAATGTACAAAGCAACCAAAGTAATAGCAATACTAATAATAAAAAAACTTCAGTAAGAAGAACAATAAAAGAGAGTATAGTTGTAGATACATTGCATATAATAATTATTGGTAAGCATTCTGCATAAATATGAAGAAGCTGAGACCAATATTTTGATAATGGTATTACCTGATTGGTTCAATGCAGCTAATGATTTGGAGGCGCAGGGTCGCCACTTTTAACCACACAACGGTCTCGTTCAAGGAAGTGCCTAGAGTACATCCTTTTTGTTACGGCGCCCAGTCACATACCGAAGGCAATGGTGGAAAGTTCCTTGGGCCAGTTCCACTTGTAACATTTGCTTATATTTTCACCTTATGTTCCGGTTAGATAAAAGGGGCCAGTCAGAAAGGGGCAATAGATAAACCAATCAGTCAAAACGTAATTTTTATGTAAAAATCTAAACACAGGATCTAAACACAGAGGGGGTAATTAATTATCATTTTTATTTTTACATGATGTATTAAATGATAACATCACTGTGCCATATGGCCAAAGATGTCTATAAATCTACCAGTGATATGAAGCAAATAAACCAATGCACTTAACTCATAGGCACGGTGACTGTGGTAATCTTCTTATATCTGTCTCCATGGCCCTCCTTCTTCAATATCCAATTGTATAATCATTCTTATGGCCTCTGGGTGTTTCCAGAGGTATATAGGCTGGTAGCTTCAAAGGACATTCACAATGAGCAGAGCAGGTCTGATTCCCAATGCACTTTCCTGCTGTTCTAGATTACACATGCAGAGGAGGAGGAGAGTGTGGGTTGGGGAGCTTTTTGCCCCCCAACCACCTACTGGAGCCCTTCGGGATTATAGCTAATGGAACAGTTGATTTAGAAAGATGGAGATAAAGATGGATAACAAGTTATAAGGGTATCACCACAGTCCATGTGCCTGATCTATAAGTGTCCCTGGTTTACCATGATGGATTTTGATGGTAGATTTTCTTTTAAGAGTTTAAAAGGGTAGAGGACATAACTGATCCTATGGGTTGAAGATGGTTGATCTCTAATGTTTTTTTGTACATGTGTGTAAGTGAGGGGGGCAGGATATCGGTGATTTACCGTATATACTAATTATAGTTCTGCACCCGCTTTTTTTTAGATGAAAAGTAATGTCCCGGTTCTGAAATCTTTTAACTTCTTCAGAGGCATCCTCCTGCCCATAAATGGCCACAAAGGGAGGGTCATGTGGTCCCTAAATGCCATGGAGCAATATACCTTTCAGGTCCTTAAGTTTATATTCATGGTTACTAACATAACGTCCTGGGAGTAGTTAGGTCATGGGATTTAGGATCAATGACCCTCACTGCCCCTGAACCAGGGGCTTTACTTTACATTTCTGAAATATGATGATTAACTTTTAGTAGTGATATTGGTAAGTTTCCTATATACTGCCCCCCACACTTACAGATCCTAAAGTCTTGAACCCCTTTAGGAGTTTTGCAGAGAAATATGTTATTTACAATGTACGCTTTATAAAATGAAAGGGATTGGATACCCCTTACCGTTCCATTTTTCAATCTCCACTAAAAAGCCAAAACATATTTTATTCACAGAGCTGTAGGAGTGCAGACAAATTGTTAACCTTCGGTGGCGTAAAAATATTATGCTTGCCCTGATCTTACAATAATGAGTTTGTATCATGTTTCAAACGTTTAAAAGATGTCACTACTGCTAAGAATGTAATATGATCCATCAGTAAAATGATGGTAGAGACCTTTAATATTCCATGCAATGCACTGGAAGTTGGAAGCATTTTTTGTTGATCCAGTAGAATCGTAAATACATAATTGCTCCATTTCTTACTTGAGGTTTAAATACCTCTTTAAAAAAAAAAATCTTAATGCCATATTCTGACATCCATACATTTTTTTAGATTTGTTAAAGGAGTGAGACGGGTGTCATTTTTTATGAACCTTATATTTTCACGTTGTCCATTCAAAATAACGATGACAACTTAACACTATGGTAGTTTGTCTTTTGTATAGACAAAAGCAGACACCTCTCATACAGACTCTACCATGGCTCACATACGCCCACTAGTTAGTAAGAGGCCTTTCTATATTGAAAAGCCATAAAAACTAATAATTAATATAATTTACTCAATTCTTCCTACTCCACAGCTCTGATACAGAAATGTCAGGCACTCATGGCAAAAACACTCAAATGCTTCGTTACTATCATCCCATTTCCATCATGGGATCCATGATGGCAGTAATGACAGCAGTGTGGATTTTGATGGCAATACTTAATTGGGGATTGTTTTTTACTTGTGGGTTTATTCTTTTAACTAGAACTGCATACACACAGACTAATGTCCTAACTAATAAAATGTTTATGAAATATCTATCTATATTCATATTTAATTTCCATGACTAGGTAATAGCCTCGTACCTGACTAATCCACACACTGGGGAGAGTTTTATAATATGGGCAGCGGGATGACTGAGAGGCGCCATACAAGAGTAATATAACCAAGTTATTTTGGCGTGCTCTCACATCCATGCTGACATCAGATGCAAAGAGACAACTATTTTTAGGTATCAGGTCCTGCTTATAGGACCTGATGCGGCCCCATCTTGCGGCAGACTGTGCGCCTGAGGCAGAAGGCTCAACTCTTGTCAGGTGGTGCACCCCTGTTTGCACGTGATGAAGATCTATTGAACGTGCAAAATAAACATGAATGGGTCAAAAGAAAACAACCTTTTTCTCAACACAATGAAAAATCTGTATGAAAGCAATTGAAAATAAAAAAGAATCAGCAACTCGAAGCAAGAGTGGGGACCACGGATGCCCAGCATACCAACATATCACATACAACTGCAATGGAATGAAAAACATATGCAACAGCAAGGTGAAATGAAAAGTGAGGTAGCATTACAGACGGTGGTGAAGGGAGACAGATCTCACTTTTCCTGTTGATCTTCCTTAGGGTAAGGCTACCTTTGAAAAATACATATGTGATATACATGTGGCTCTCGCTCCCCGCCCATCCCCTCCACTGGGTGCACCTATATCTTCCTATGTGGGTCGGTTGTGTTGAGGGATGGTGTCAAAATAGTGGAGTAGATGTTGGGAGAAGACGCACTCTATGTTGCTGCCTGGGGAAGACCTGTACATAAGCAGCACTGTTTTATCCATGGGTTTCCTTTGGGGTATGTGTTGTGTGGAGGTCGAAAAGGCATGAGCCGCAATGGTAGGCAGTTCTTATATTATATTATATATTGAGGAGACACATCAGCCTTAGGGTTGCCATATGCAATTGTAGACTGTAACAATATGCCCCTTCACAGTTTTTAAACTACTAAGCAGTTTCCATTTATACAGTATGATAAAAGTAACATTCTTTCTGAACCCCCATCAACTCCTTCCAAGTGGTATAATAATAATTCTATTATTTTACAGCGCCTAAGATTACACCTGTCCCCATGGGCTCACAATCTAATCAACCTACCAGTAGTTTTGGTGTGGGAAGAAGAAACCCACACAAACACGAGGACATACAAACTTTGCAGATGTTGATTGGGTGGGACTCGAAACCAGGACACCATTGTACAGGCAGAAGTACAAACCACTCACCACCATGCCTGCCCTATCATTATCTTTCTGAAGAAAACCCAACTCTTGGCAGGAGTATACCCCAGGGCCTGTGTTTCACATGGGGGGCTAGAGGCAAAGCACCTTGATACACCACAATGCTCATTTGCAAAATGTGACTGTGGTATCTTCTATATGTGTTATCTTGGCCTCCTTCCTTCTAAAAAACTTTTTAAATTATGCTACGAGCAGAGGAGGGCTCATGTGCTATGGCTGTATATTATGCATGGAGCACTTTCCCCTCCCACAGTGGAGGGAGACTGTAGGGTGAGGGGAGACAGGTAAATAACATATGCAGCATAGCACAGAAGGTCTCTGGTAACTAATCTCTAGATTTCTTTATGAAAATCTGGGTGTAAGAATGAAGAGGAGGAACTGAGCTCGCGAGAATGACATTTGTCCCTGACTGATGATTTTGATGAAATCTTAGGTGGAGTTCTTTGTTTTTCCTCATATGTTCGGATCACACTTTGCTCCTGTAAATCTACCATCATTATCAAGCATGATAACCAGGGATTCCTACTCATAGATGGAATATAATCATTTAGAAGTTAAGTTAGAAGGATGGAGAGCCAAGGAGAACACATATAAGATTACTACAGTCCACAGTGCCATAGCCTGATGGTAGATTTCCATTAAATATGTTGTAGTTTCACAAGCTCATGTGAGGGGTAGACCACAATAGAACACACAGAAACCATAGAAATCAGGCAGCTCTATGCATAGGGAAGGAGAATGCAGCTGGCTCTCAACCATCCACTCGAAGAGGACCAGAAACTACAGAACAGACTGCAGTGGGAAATCTTAGAAATTGATGGTTCAAGCACATAATGCCCAGAACTGTGATATTTCTCTGCCCACACAGTGAACTACTGATGGCTCTGTGAAATAAGCGTTGAACTTGATGTTCACTCTAAATGGGATAAAGACTCTTGCCATTTCTGAAAGTCGCATGACGAAACCATAACATGTGATGTTCTTTAGTTATTTGCTAGTGTACCCGGATATTTATCTTAAAGAAAATAATTGCTTCAGACCTTCTGCGCGTCCAATGGCATACAGACACATTTTATTACCCTTTGAAGGAGGAATTGTTATTGAATGGATGGAATTATCTCCAGGATGTTTAATATTCACATCATCATTTTTGCAGTCTGCAACTGATTTGTTACCCTCAGCGTTTTGCAGAGAATAAGCTATAGTGATTAGAATAATATATAGTGGCATTGCCTTTTTGCAACTTTTTATGTCAAAAAGTGCACTGGACAATAGTGCCACTTACAGATAGGAGCACTAACCTGCGTGGTGAGCCAATTTATAAACTGTGAGTCATTCAGTCCCCTGGTGTATGAGTAGTATGTTAGACATTAAACCTTTTGACACTTTTTGTTATTTTTTTTTAGTTGCAATAAGCAGAGCAGCGAAGGAGAGACACGCACGCAGATTATTGAAGGGTCAAGATGCTTTATAATCACCAGCTGTGCTCCAAAGATAGTTTAGAAACTGTCCTCCCGCCTAATGTTTAATGTCCCCTATATAGATTTGGGGTTGGGAGATATGAAGTATAGATCCACTGGGACCAGAAAGGTTTTATTATTTTTGCACTTCCACCAGATATGGGAGCATGACCCAGCAAGTGTCAGGGATGTCACAGTTGAACTTGTGAAGGGTGCTGGGCGTTTTGATGTGAGTTTGAAGTTTGTTTCTTGCATGGTGATGCATTTTGTTGGGCCGCAGCTGGTTTTAAAGATATGTTAAGTTCCTTTTCCCATGCTACAATGTATTAGGGGTTGGAAGTACTGGCTATGTAGTTTTTTGTAAATTGTGGATGTGAGTTTGGGGAGCGGTGAGGTCCGGGGCGGACTGGCCATAGACTGTACCGGGAGTTTTCCCAGTGGGTTGAGGCTCCTGAACAGCTTATGGGGCCGGTCCCTTCCTCCTCAGTACATGCAGGGTCGGGGCCCCTCCTTCTCTCCCTCACTACACGTGTACCGGGCTGCTGGGTACATCACTTCCTATGCACAGGCTCCTGCACTGCCCTCCCTCCCTGATGCATGCATATGATAAACTAACCTTATTATATGGATGCACAGCAGGGGGTGGCTGTGCAGGAGCATGTTCTCCCCTGCAGAAGTCAGCCGCAGCCCTGAGCTCCTCGGTCCCTGCACATTACACAGAGCTGCTCCAGCAGGCCACCACCCAAACACAGCTGGCTGGCCTGGGGGGGGGGTGTCGGGAGTTCTGGGGGTGCGGTGGTGGAGGAGAGGGAGTGTGGGAAGGTGCCTTATGTATGTGGTGCTGTTGTGTGGGGGGGAGGAGGGGGGGCTGGTGCGTGTTGTGTGAGCGGGTGGGGGGGGCTGGAACGTGTTGTGTGAGCGAGGGGGGGCTGGTGCGTGCTGTATGAGCGTGGGGGGAAGGCTGGTGCATGTTGTGTGAGCGGGAGGAGGGGGGTGGTGCAGTTGTGTGAGAGGCGGAGGCGGTGGGCTGGTTGCGCTTGTTGTGTTGTGAGGCGGAGGGGGGGCTGGTGGAGTGTTGTGCTGGTCGTGTTGGTGGGGGAGCGGTTGGCGTGGTTGTGTGGCGGGGTGGGCTGGTAGTGCTGTATGAGGTGGGGGGAAGGCGGTGAATGGTGCTGTTTGTGAGCGGCGGAGGGGGGGATGGGCGTGTTTGTGTGAGAGGTAGGGGGGGATGGGGGTTTGTGGCGGCGGAGGGGGGCTGGTGCGTGTTGTGTGAGAGGGCAGGAGGGGGGGCTGGTGCGTGTTGTTGAGCGGAGGAGGGGGGGGGTGGATGGTGTTGTGTGACGCAGGCGAGGGGGGTGGGTGTGGGTGGAAGGGGAGGGGGGGCTTTGCAGTTGGGGCGAAGGTAATGGTGGTGTGTGGGAGGGGGGGGGGTCTGGTGGGGTGTTGTGTGGCGCAGAGGGGGGTGGTGGCATGTTGGGGGAGGGGGGGAGGGTTGTTGTGTGTGGGTGCTGGACGTTGTTGGCGAGGGGGGGATGTGGACGTGTTGTGTGACGGGGGAGAGGGGGCGTGGTGTGTTGGGGGAGTGAGCGGGAGGGGCTGTTGCGTGAGTGGGGGAGGGGGGGGTGGTGTGTTTGTGGACGGGGGAGGGGGGCTGGTGCATGTTGGGGGAGGGGGGGCTGGGGGGGGGGGGTGCGTGTTGGGGGAGGGGTCTGGTGTGTGTGAGCGGGAGAGGGGTCAGGGCGTTTCTGTGAGAGCGGCGGAGGGGGTGCTGGTCAGTTGGGGAGGGGGGCTGGTGCGTGTTGTGTGAGCGGGGGGGGCTATGGCGTGTTGTGTGAGCGGGGGAGCTGTTGCGTGTTGTGTGAGAGGGGGAGGGGGGCTGTTGCGTGTTGTGTAAGCGGGGGAGGGGGGCTGGTGCGTGTTGCATGAGCGGGGGGCTGTTGCGTGAGTGGGGAAGGGAGGGGGGGCTGGTGCGTGTTGTGTGAGCGGGGGAGGGGGGGCGGGTGCGTTGTTGTTGGGTGAGGGGAGGGGAGGGCTGGGTGTGTGTGTGTGGCAGGGGAGGGGGGGAGGTTGCGTTTGTGTTTGCAAGGGAGGGGGCTGGTGTGTGTTGTGTGTGCAGGGGAGGGGGGGAAGGTGCGTGTTGTGTTTGCAAGGGGAGGGGGGGCTGGTGCGTGTTGTGTGTGCAGGGGAGGGGGGGCTGGTGCGTGTTGTGTGTGCAGGGGAGGGGGGGCTGGTGCGTGTTGTGTGAGCGGGGGAGTTGGGGCTCTTGCGTGTTGTATGTGCGGGGGAGGGGGCTGGTGCATGTTGTGAGCAGGGGATGTTATTTGTGGGGCTCGTGTCTCGGGTAGGAAGGAGTTACATTGCTATGTCTGTACATGTAGACTCCTATGCCTTGTGTTATATGTGTGGGTCCAGATGGATACAGATGTGGCTGATTTTATCTCACTGGCTGATCTCATTTTTGACCTTTTCTGTTTGATGGCTGAATTGGTCCATGCATTGTGGCTGTGGATGTGTGATAAAGCCTCTACTGTGTTTTTTTTTTCTTATTTTCAGATTTGGCAGTGTACATGGGGTGCATCCCGGCTTTCAGATGCAGTTTCCGATGTTAAAACCAGGAATGGAGTGAAAATAAGAGGAAGAGCAGCATCACTTGATGATATGTACTCACTCATTATCATCCACACTGCATCTGAAAAACTGAAAGTGTGAATGCACCCACGTGCTGTTTGTAATGTGTTTTACATATTGCCATGCCTTTAGCTTTTTGTGAGAGCATTTTTCTTCATTTCTATGAGGGTGCCTCCACACGTTGTGTTTTTCAGAAGCAGTTTTTGGAGCCAAAAGCAGCTGTGGATCACCTCCCATTTTCACTCCATTCTAGGTTTGGGCATCAAAAACTGCATCTGAAAAACGGAACATGTGAACCCACCCTCGGCGGCACACGTGGCGTTCTGAACCTGTTTTTGGGCCGTAAAAAAAAATGCATCAGTTTTTGACCGGTTTACCAATTAACTAAAACTGGTCAAAAGCTGATGCCCTTTAAAAACGCACGTGTGTCTTCACCCTAAGGCCGGTGCCACATGCACCGCTTTGCCTGCGTTTGAAAACGCAAACAAAGCTGCGCCTACAGGGGCGGGCCGCGACCCGATCGCATCGGCGTTTCTATGGAAACACCTGCGATTGGGAACAAGTCGCCTGTGTTTTGCGTTAATTTAATGCAAAACACCGGCGGCTTGTTCCCGATCGCAGGCTCCTGGTCACCTCACATACTACATACATGGCTGATATGTCATCTTATTGCCTAACATACTGCATATTACACTAATATACATGAGGGGTAGGTACCTCAGACACTGTACATATCACTGATTTATATGGGGGTGTACTTACCTCATACACTGTACATATCACTGATATATATGAGGGTGAACTTACCTCAGACACTGTACCTATCTATGATCTATATGAGGGTGAACTTCCTCACACACTGGGGGAGAGTTATCAAAAGTATCTGAGGTAAAACTGTTCCAGTTGCCCATGGAAACCAAACAGATCTCAGCTTTCACTTTATAAACTGCTGTGTGAAGTTGAAATCTGAGCCATGATTGGTTGCCATGGGAAACTAGAACAGTTCTGCTCTTAAACACTTCTAATAAATCTGCCCCACTTTACGTATCACTGATATATATGAGGGTGTAGTTACCTCACTCACTGCATATATCACTGATTTATATGAGGGTGTACTTACCTCACACACTGTACATATCACTTATATGAGGGTGTAGTTACCTCACATACTGCATATATCACTAATTTACATGAGGGTAATGACCTCTTGTATACGGTTTAATGTTACATTTGTACCTTCATGACACAGGTACACATGGCTATTTTAGTACCAATCCTCATGGCACAGATATGGCAAAGCAATCACAAGCTCCATACTGGAGCTTCTTCAGGAGTTCTGTCCTTATGGATAGAGACTGAGGGCAGATGTCCACCATTACTCTGCTTGTTATGGGGAGGTTAAATGTATTATAGGGAGAGAGGAACTGCCCGTGGAGAGTCCAGCTCTCTGTAGTCTAGGTGGCTACACCTTGCTGCTAGTTACTGACCATGATAGGTGCGGGTCCCTCAAATTCCTGGTCTATGTGGTCCAGCATTGACCTGTACAGAGTAATTGGGGGACATTTACTTACAGTGTCGGTGTCTGCATTGGCTTTGTTACCGACCTGCTCTCAGTAAGAAGACACACATTTAATATTGTGGAGCTGTGCAGAGACATTTCTGGCGCCGAGACTATTTTCTGTCCCTGGGACAAAATCTGTCCCGAGCACCAGAAATGTGTCCCTGCTAGACCAGTTTTCTTTTGGTCTACTTTCCGTCAGTTTACACCGCCCAAAAAGGGCTGCGACACATAGTAATTGTGTCTGAGTTTCCACTCCGCCAAAGCCACGCCCCTTTTCGGAGAAGAGTCGGAGCAGACGGAAAAAGGCATTTTTTCTGTCCCCGACAGCTAATAAATAGGTCGGAGAGCAGAACATGTGGTGAGAGCGCCACAAAACTGGCGGAAACGCCATAGTAAATGTCCCCCATTGTGGTTGCTAAATAAAACCTTAATGTCACAGATATACATATGGATGCTACAGTAGGGCATCCCAGGTCATTGCTATATAGTCACCACATGCTGCATTCAGATGCTTATGTGCCTGGTTCAGTGTACATGGCTTCCATGTTACTGCTTCATCTATATTATGGACTGTCCATATACACCTTATGTGCACTTATATATATACACACTCTTGAATGGTGGATGGTACAACGCTGAGGGGGGACCTGCTGCCTCAGACTATAACGGTGAAGCAGCACTGTAATATTATATTACATTTATGGCTGGAGAATTAGCCAGACACATGGTCAGTGTTACTTCTGCACCTAATTCTGTAAGATAAATGGATCCTATATATCAGTGATGGCTAACCTATGGCACTGGTGCCAGAGGTGGCACTCAAAGCCCTTTCTGTGGGCACTCAGGCCATCACCAGAGATGACTCCAGGTATCTTCCTGCAGTCCCAGACAGCCCAGGACTTGCTGTGCACAGAGCTATTTTAAAGTGACAGCTCAACCTGGGACTATTTTCTGCCTTATTGGTGTCCTCAGGGTGCTGGTATCAATGAAAACGGTGACAGAGAAGGGAGTATAAATCACAAATTAAATTTCTGTGTTGGCACTTTGCGATAAATAAGCGGGTCTTTGTTGTAGTTTGGGCACTCGGCCTCTAAAAGGTTCGCCATCACTGCTATATATCCAGGTCCTTGGTACATTTTCTATAATGTCTTATCTGGTTGATGCTATTGTCTCCAATGATTGGTCTAGGAGGTTGGCGGCTATGTGGAGCTGGGGATGTGGCTCTTGCGTTGCCGTGCGCGTAATTATGGTTCATATGAGACAAGTTTTCCACACCTGGTTACACCACTAGCTTGGAGGTTGGCGGCTAGTGGATTATATGCATGTCTCCAAGGGACGGTTGTTTGCAATTTGTTTTACATATTGCCATGCCTTTAGCTTTTTGTGAGAGCGTTTTTCTTCATTTCTATGAGGGTGCCTCCACACGTTGCGTTTTTCAGAAGCAGTTTTTGGGCGATGCCACACATGGCGTTTTGAACACGTTTTTGGGCCGTTTTTTGAAAACGCATCCGTTTTTGTCCATTTTTAATTGCGCAAATTCGGAAAACCTGACAAAAATGCATGTGTTTTCAAAAAAATTGATGCGTTTTTGAAAACGGACTGCTCAAAAACTGCCCAAAAACGTGTTCAAAACGCCATGTGTTGCATCACCCTTTGGAGCCATGTGAAAAACAGAATGGGGGACATTTACTTAAAGTGTCGGTGTCTGCATTGGCTTTGTTACCGACCTGCTCTGGGAAAGAAGATACACATTTAATATTGTAGAGCTGTGCAGAGACATTTCTGGCACTGAGACCAGTTTTTGTCCCTGGGACCAAAATCTGTCCCGAGCACCAGAAATGTGTCCAACAGTCCCTGCTAGACCAGTTTTCTTTTGGTCTACTTTCCGCCAGTTTACAGCGCCCAAAAAGGGCTGCAACACATATTAATTGTGTTTCCACTCCGCCAAAGCCACGCCCCTTTTCGATGAAGAGTCGGAGCAGACCGAAAAAGTCATTTTTTCTGGCGCCGCCAGCTAATAAATAGGTCTCAGAGCAGAACATGTGGTGAGAGCGCCACAAAACTGGCGGAAACGCCATAGTAAATGTCCCCCAATGTGTGGACCGACCTTCAGTGTAAGTAGCTTTGAAAATGTTCGCACAGCTGCTTACACTTCCAGCAATGAAGAAAGACGCTTCCCGCTTCACACATTCTTCTGGCGCTGCGTTTACACGCACAATACTAGCGCCCTGAGGCAGGCCGTGGCATAATCACATATGAGTTTCCATGGAAATACATGTGATCAATAAACAGCAACCAGTGTCTTGCATTTAAACAATACAAGACATTGGGGCAGATTTACTAACCTGGTTCATTCGCGATCCAGCGGCGGGTTCCCCGACGCTGATTCGTGTCTTCCAGCGATTCACTAAGGTAGTGCGACCGATGTCCACTAGGTATCGCTGCTGCGCTGAAGTCCGTCGGAGTTCACTGAAGTTCACCAAGCTAGGCTGGGTGCAGGTAAGTGCCTGTAATGCGACACATTTTTTTTTTTTAAATACTGCGTTTTTTCCGAATCCGTAGGGATTTCTGACGGTCACGCCCCTGATTTCCGTCGCGTGCATGCCGGCACTGATGCAACACAATCTGATCGCGTGCACCAAAAACCCGTCGGAATTCGGTGCAAATCGGTAATTTTCTGGCAACCTGAAGAAAAAACGCAATTTGGGCCGTTAGTAAATGACGCCCCATTGGGTTTTGCAATGCCAAAACTCATGTTGCTTGAGCTGAACCTCATAGGAAACACCTGAGTTGCTTCAGAACCTGATTAGACACACCGTAGCTGCTGCAGAACTTCATAATAAACACCTGAGCTGCAGCAGAAAATAACTTCAGCAGAATCCCTTTTAATTGCACCAGAGCTTCTGCAGAACTTAAACACACCTGAGCGGCTTCAGATTCTCATGACACACACATGAGCTACTGCATCATCCTCATTAGACACACCAGAACTGCTGCAGAACCTCAGACAAACCGGAGCTGCTACAGAACCTCAGTAGACACAGCTTCGCTACCTCAGAACATTATAGGACACTCCTGAGCTGCTGCAGATCCTCATTAGTCACCTGAGCTGCCGCAGAACCTTACAACACACCCGAGATGCTGCAGAAACCTTATAAGACATATCTGAGCTTGTGCAGAACCTCATAGGACACACCTGAGTTTCTGCAGAACCTCATAAGACATATCTGTGCTTGTGTAGAACCTCATCATAAGAGAAACCTTCTCTGCTGCAGAACCTCTTAAGAGAAAAAACATAGCTGCTGCAGAATTTCATAATACACACCTGAGCTGCTGCAGAACCTCATGATGCACACCTGAGCTGCTGCAGAACCTCATGATGCACACCTGAGCTGCTGCAGAACCTCATGATGCACACCTGAGCTTGTGAAGATGCTCATGACACAACTGAGCTGCTGCAACACCTTATAGGCACATTTGAGCTGCTGCAGAACCTCATTAGGCACGTTTGAGCTACTGCAGAACATCACAAAAAATAGCTGATAAAGGAACTTATCAGTACACACCAAAACAAATGTAATCCTTTGCTTGTCTGCACCTATCCCCGTTGAATGATTTGCTATGGTATGCATTTTTCTTCATATGTCTTTTCTTTTGACATATATGTCTTATCCGTGGCATATGTTGACATCTGTTTTTACACTTAAAATCATTAAATATTAAGATCCACATTTAAGCATAAAAATGGAATGATGCAGATGCTGTAACACTTCATGCATACATCATCTATAGACGCCAATGTTAAAAGTATACATTTTGAATATGTCCTCTGAAAGGACATGAAAAACACATCAGCCCACGTTTTGATCCTTTTTTTCTCAGTGAAAAATGTGTCCGTCAGTCGTATGCAAAAAACAGGATGTGAACCCAGCCTTATTGTCGCTTAAGTTTAGTTCACTCCACCTACTTGCGATGGCCACGCCTACAGAAAGTTGGCCCTGCCTATGTCATGTGGTCACTTTTAGTTTTTTTCAAGGGCCACTTTAAATTCCCAGTCCCCCGCTGGGTGAGGTAGTGAACAGAAATTCCTCTATCCATGTTAAGTTTCTGTCAAATGGGCCTATTTTTAGCAGATTTTTAAAGTTGATTTTGATTTGTGAGTACCAAATGAAGTTGAACCTGGGGAATAATTTAAGGAAGTCAGCGAAGATTGGGAAGGAACCATCCTTTAAAGTGTCACAGACTGTTTTATCGCCCATTGTTAAATGGTGTAGGAGTCAATGTGTGGAGAGGGTATCATCTATGCCTAGGAGGTCTCCAATAGTTATTCAAAAATTATTAGTTGCAATAACAAAGGAATGTCACAATGCAGAGAAAGAATAAACTAGAATTCTTGGCGAAAACAAGTAAAATGGGAAGATTAGGAGTGATGGGTGTTTTCAACTCACAGTAACCACTGTGGCTCAATATGGTAAAACCATGTAAGGTGATAATTCTTATCCAATGCTTTGTAAACATGCAATTATCCGGCATCCGGTGAATATATTAATGTATAAGTGAAGTAGAGGACCACATGCTCTTTCTCCACAAGTTGCTGCTGTTGCTGTCTACAGCTCTGAGGTCAGATGATCATTGTGCCCGCCAGCCTCAGTACTTACCGGAGTGACAAGGAAGAAAGCACATGGAGGCGGGGCACAAAGGGGACCTTGTAAGTGTAGGCAGCACAGAATGGGGACATTATATGTAGGATGACCACAAAACAGATGCCAATATGGCAGGGCGGGGCATAATAGGGGGTCTTTTAGGTGGGGGAACCACAAAATATGAACATTATAAGGGGAGACGGGCAACCATAGAGAAACATTATAAATGGTGGAGGGGACCAGAAAGAAGTTAATGTTATGTGAGGAGTACCGGAGTGGTGGGGGTCAAAAAGTGTGTCCCAAGAAGGGCATTATCAGAACTGGATGGGATACAAGTAGGGGGCTATAGTGGGAGGGCATTATATAGTGTGGGGCTGAAGACAAGGAAGGAATTAAACAGTGCTGGGGTCCCAGAAAAGGGAGACCTTTAAGGATCTAAAACTGAAGAGGTGCATGGAGACAGTGAGTGAGGAAGCGATCATACAGTTTACCATCTTGGATTGCCCGAGGAAACGGTTCTTGTCATCTCTGCCTCCCTCTGTGACCATTGTGTGTCACCACTGCTGCTGCTGTTATTGTTGCTTGCATGTTTATTCTTGTGTGAGGCACATTACTTACTGGAGGGCTGTGTGAGAACATTATTTACTGGGGGGAGGCAGGGAGAACTGGCTGTTCTCATGAGTCACAGCTACTGTGGTACTGGGCGCCGGGGGAATAGCGCGGGGACGACAGCGGGGCAGGGTTTGGGGGGGGAGTGTGTAGTACGTGTACTGGTAGCAGCCGGGGGAAAAATGGTTGTCGATGTGGCGATGAAGGGAGTGTGTCTGAGTGATGCGACACAAGTGGTGGCCTGTGGGGGACACACGGTTACAGCGGCTCCCAACTTACTTACTGGGGGGCTAGCACTGACGGGATTAGTCGTATAAGAGTCTACGTTTGGCACCTCCCGTGGCTGGCTGTGTGGGAGGCGCTGTGCTGTCTGTTCCAACAGCACAGGCTGCTAAATACCTTATGTGGATAGACTCGCGTTATGTGGGAACATTTATTACTGTTGGGCTTTGTAGGCACAGTAATTATGGGGGAGGTTGCTGGAATTACTTACTACTGTGGGGGGCTGTGTGGGTACATTACTTACTGGGGGGCTTTGTGAGGACATTACTTACTGTGGGGTCTGTGTGGGCACATTACTTACTGTGGGGCTTTGTAGGCACATTACTTATTGGGGGGGTGTGCGTGGACATTACTTACTGGGGGGCTGTGTGGGCACATTACTTACTGGGGGGCTGTGTGGGCACATTACTTACTGGGGGGCTGTGTGAGGCACATTACTTACTGGGGAGCTGTGTGAGGACATTACTTACTGGGGGCCTGTGTGGGGGAATTTACTGGGGGCTGTGTGGCCAGATTACTTACTGGGGGGCTGCTAATGGAGTCACCTGCAGTCACTGGAGGGAACACGTAGGGATTTCTCCTGTGTTTCTGTAGCTGTAAATACACTCAGTAAAGTTGTTATTGGCACAACCACATGTGAGGGGGTTATGTACAGGAGGGGGCATTACTGTAAGAGCGCTCCGTATGCATTGGGGCCCGTGCCCTGGATCTTTTACAACCCTAGCAACACTCCTGGTATACAGGGAATGGGGGGGGGGGGGCTAAGACTGTATAGAGGGGGGTAGCTGAGACTGTATAAGGGTGGTGGGGGGCTGAGACTGTATCGGGGGGGGGGGGGTCCTTAGGCTGTGTATACAGGGGGTAGAGGAGAGGCTGTGTATTCAGGGGGGCATAAGCTGTGTATACAGGGGGGTACGGGATGAAGGTTGTGTATAAATGGTAGAGAGGAGAGGCTGTGTATAAAGCAAAGATGCTAGAATCGCCCCTGTAAGATGAAGAGGAGGGACTGAGCTGCAGAGAAGTGACATTTGTCCCTGACTTGTATACGATTTTTGATGAAATCCTAGGTGAGTTCACAACTTTGATTTTCCTCCATATGATACAGACTGCAGAAATCCTTTAGAAATTGATGGTTACAAGTCACATAATGCCCAAAACTGTGATATTTCCCTGCCCACACAGTGAACTACTGATGGCTGTGAAATACGTTAAAACTTGATGTTCACTTTAAATGGGGATAAAGACACGTTGCCATTTCTGAGAAGTTGCATAACAAAACCATAACATGTGATGTGAGCTCCTTCTGCAGCGTCCAATGTCTATACAGACACATTTTATTACCCTTTGAAGGAGGAACTGGTTTATTTGTCTTGGATGGAATTATCTCCAGGATGTTTAATATTCACATCATCATTTTTGCAGTCTGCAAATGTAACCTCAGTATTTCTTCCAGAGAATAGATATACGTGATTTAAAAATATCAAAAAGTGGCATTGCCTTTTTGCAACTTTTTACTGTCAAAAAGTTGCACCGGCCAATGACAGATAGGAACAGATAGGAGCACTAACCTGGTGTATGAGTAGTATGTTAGACTATTAAACCTTTTCACAGTTTTTGTTAGTTTTTTTTTTAGTTGCAATAAGCAGAGCAGAGCAGGAGAACACTGCACGCATTGAAGGGTCAAAGGTACTTTAATAAATCTGACAGACAGCTGTGCTCCAAAGATAGTTTAAGAACTGTCTAACTGAGCCTAATGTTAAATGCCCCCTATTATAGATCTAATACAGGTCCTGACAAGTGTCCCAACTAGACTGTACTATGTGTGTCTCTAGCAGTCTGGACAACCCTACTAGATAATGCTTGAACTCCTCTTTAGGAGGAGTGTTGGGGCCCAGGGGTGCTTGGGGGTCCCACGTATGGCTGTACATAAGGAATCCACGGGGGTAAGGGGAGCTTTATAGAAAATAACCAAGAGGGGGCTGTTTGGGATGATAAACTAGGGAATATTTTAGTAAACGGGAGACTGTTTTAGTTTCTGAATTTTTAATGCCACTACATGAGTTCACTGCAAAGGGGTGTACTGAGGCTCTGTCACCCAGGGGTCTGCTGAAACCTGGAGCTAACCATGCTCCTCTTGTGTTATGTTAGGGCAAGACGTATATTAGACAGGAAGGGAAAGTGTTGGAGTCTCGCAGAGAATACATATGCTGAACATGCCTTAAGAGAAATTGTAAGAGCAAGTGCCGCGGTCCTGTGTTATAATTGTTACCCAGGTTACAGGATCGCGGCATCTGGTTTCAATACGCTGCCCTCAGCAACAGGCAGTGTAGGATACAGAGCAAAAGAAGCTATAAGCTGAACCCGGCTCAGAGAAGACACCGGGTAACAGCTAGATAAGGTCCACTCTGTACACTGCTCATGGGGATACTTACTACGAGCAGTGAAAGATATAGGATCAAACATACAATAAGCAATGTGCTGAGCTCGGCTCACTCTATGATCCACTCTATACACTGCTTGTGGAGATAACTACCTGGGAGCAGTGAAAGTTAGAATCCAGGGACACAGCCATGCAAAACAGAATTCAGACACTACTTGTGCCTACACCCAGTCACAATTAATAAAGTAAAAGGATACTTGTAACCCAAGTGCTTGTGATACAAAGGCATGTAGACAGCAGTTACAAATAAAGTGCAACATTGTATGTGTATCCACTGATTCTGCTCTTACCAGCACATAGAAGCAATCTGCAAAAACGACCCTAGGCAGTTTCTTTGAAAGTAAAAGCATGCACAAAAATAGAAGAGAGTTATAAAAGAATATCAAACAAGTTAATAATAACAAGGGTCAATATATGTATGCAGAAAAACTTCCTAATCTTGCCCTACATGTTATATATATATGTTTGCAAATTTTATATTTCTTGTGCAAAAACATTTTAATACCCTGTTTCCCCAAAAATAAGACAGTGGGGCACATTTACTTACCCGGTCCATTCGCGTTCCAGCAGCGGCTTCTCGGACGAGCGTTCAGGTCTTCTGGCGATTCACGAAGGCCCTGCGCCCAATGTCCACCAGGTGCCGCTGCTGCGCCGAGGTCCGCCGAGTTGCGTCGGAGTTCACTGATCTCTTCCTGGTGCATGTGAGTATGGCCCGCGCAGCCAATTTTTTTTAAAAAAAAATTTCCGAATCCGTCGGGTTTTCGTTCGACCACGCCCCCCGATTTCAGTCGCGTGCATGCCAGCGTCGATGCACCACAATCCGATCGCGTGCGCCAAAAACCCGGGGCAATTCAGGGAAAATCAGCGCAAATCGGAAATATTCGGGTAACACGACGGGAAAACGCGAATCAGCCCCTTAGTAAATGACCCCCAGTGTCTTATATTAATTTTTTCTCCTATAGAGGCACTAGGTCTTATTTTCAGGGGGATGTGTTATTTTTCCATGAACAAGAATTTACATTTATCGTTGAACAAAAAAATCTACTTCTCTAACTTCTCCTTATGACTCTCTAAACTCTGAATTTCATGCTGTTTTTCTTATGATCCATTCTATTAGGGCACATTCACATGGCCGTCTGCGGGGACGGCCATTGCCCCATAGACGGCAATAGCGGCGCAGATACGGTGCCTCCGGGCCGCACACTGCAAAAAGATAGAGCATGCTCTATCTTTCGGCGTGTGTGCGGCCGTGCGCCGCTATTCTCTATGGAGGGAGGAGGGGTCACCTCCTCCTCCTCTCCAGCACACGGCGGTATGCCTGCACGGCGGGCATACCGCTGTGTGAATGTACCCTTAGAATCAGTGGCCCCAATCTCTCATGTTTAGTAAAAGCAGTTTCCATAATAACAAATAAACATTATATTTTATCTGCCACAGTTTATCCCAATTTTCCCTTCCCTTTCTGTAAATACTTGTTCCTCTTGCTCAGGAGCTACAAAAATTAGATTAAGGTTTAGGTTAATTTTCTTCTTTCTTTTCATCTTGGATCTGTAACATAGTGGAGCTGCCTTAATGCAACTGTGTGTAAATATTCTGGTCCAATGGGAGGTGTTTGCCTTTCACAGTTTTCAAGAGGAAAGCAGAGGACAAGCAGCATGTAGAGCTATATAAAAAAAAAGGGCTGTATAGGGTTACACATGGACTTACGCCCAGTTGTCAATTTATTAAAAAATTGCAATAACAAAGGAATGTCACAATGCAGAGAAAGAATAAACTAGAATTCCTGGAGAAAGCAAGTAAACAGGGAAAATTATGAGTGATGTGTCTTTTCAACTCACAGTAACCACTGTGGCTCAATATGGTAAAGTCATGTAAGAAGATAATTCTTATCCAATGCTTTGTAAACATGCAATCATCCGGCATCCGGTGAATACATGAATGTATAAGTGAAGTAGAGAACCACATGCTCTTTCTCCACAAGTTGCTAGCCTCAGTACTTACCGGAGTGACAAAGAAGAAAGCAGAGCCCGGAGGATGTAGTTATAATAATAATAACAAATCATCGAGGAGGTGGGCACAAAGGGGACCTTGTAAGTGTAGGCAGCACAGAATGGGGACATTATATGTGGGAAGATCACAAAACAGATGCCAATATGGCAGGGCAGGGCATAAAAGGGGGTCTTTTAGGTGGGGGAACCACAAAAGGTGAACATTATAAGGGGAGACGGGCAACAATAGAGAAACATTATAAATAGTGGAGGGGACCAGAAAGAAGATAATGTTATGTGAGGATTACCGGAGTGGTGGGGGTCAAAAAGTGTGTCCGAAGAAGGGCATTATCAGAACTGGGTGGGACACAAGTAGGGGGAGATAGTGGGAGGGCATTAAATAGTGTGGGGCTGAAAACTGGGGCTGGATGAAATTAAACAGTGCTGGGGTCCCAGAAAAGGGAGACCTTTAAAGATCTAAGACTAAAGAGGTGCATGGAGGCAGTGTGTGAGGAAGCGATCATACCATCTTGGATTGCCCGAGGAAATGGTTCTTGTTATCTCTGCCTCCCTCTGTGACCATTGTGTGTCACCACTGCTGCTGCTGTTATTGTTGCTGGCATGTTTATTCTTGTGTGAGGCACATTACTTACTGAGGGGCTGTGTGAGGCACATTACTTACTGAGGGGCTGTGTGAGGCACATTACTTACTGGGGGGGCTGTGTGAGGACATTACTTACTGGGGGGCTGTGTGAGGACATTACTTACTGGGGAGCTATTTGGGACACATTACTTACTGTGGGGTCTGTGTGAGGACATTACTTACTAGGGGGGCTGTGTGAAGACATTACTTACTGGGGGGCTGTGTGGGCACATTACTTACTGGGGCGCTCTGTCGGCACATTACTTACTGGGGGGCTGTGTAAGGCACATTACTTACTGGGGGAACTGTGTGGGCACATTACTTACTGGGGGGCTGTTTAGGGCACATTACTTACTGGAAGGGCTGTGTGGCCACATTACTTACTGGGCGGCAGTGTGGGCACATTACTTACCCGAGGGGGCTGTGTGGACACATTAATTACTGGGGGGCTGTGTGGGCACATTAATTACTGGGGGGCTGTGTGGGGCACATTACTTACTGGGGGGCTGTGTGGTTACATTACTTACTGGGGGCTGTGTGGTTACATTACTTACTGGGGGCTGTGTGGGCACATTACTGGGGGCTGTGTGGGCACATTACTTCCTGGGGGGCTGTGTGGGGCACATTACTTACTGGAGGGCTGTGTGGTTACATTAATTACTGGGGGGCTGTGTGGTTACATTACTTACTGGGGGCTGTGTGGGCACATTACTGGGGGCTGTGTGGGCACATTACTGGGGGCTGTGTGGGCACATTACTTACTGGGGGGCTATGTGGTCACATTACTTCCTGGGGGGCTGTGTGGGGGACATTAATTACTGGGGGACTGTGTGAGGACATTATTTACTGGGGGGTTGTGTGGGGCACATTACTTACTGGGGGGCTGTGTGGGCACATTACTTACTGGGGGGCTGTGTGAAGACATTACTTACTGGGGGGTTGTGTGGAGCACATTACTTACTGGGGGGCTGTGTGGAGCACATTACTTACTGGGGGGCTATGTGTGCACATTACTTACTGGGGGACTATGTGGGCACATTACTTACTGGGGGGGCTGTGTGAGGACATTACTTACTGGGGAGCTATTTGGGACACATTACTTACTAGGGGGGCTGTGTGAGGACATTAGTTACTGAGGGGCTGCGTGGGCACATTACTTACTGGGGGGGCTGTGTAGGCATATTGCTTACTGGGGAGAGCTGTGTGGACACATTACTTACTGGGAGGCTGTGTGGGGACATTTCTTACTGGGGGGTTGTGTGGGCACATTACTTACTGGGGGGCTTTGTGAGGACATTACTTACTGTGGTGCTGTGTGAGGCACAATACTTACTGGGGGGCTGTGTGGGGCACATTACTTACTGTGGGGCTTTGTGGGGCACATTACTAACTGGGGGGCTGTGTGAGGCACAATTCTTACTAGGGGGCTGTGTAAGGCACATTACTTACTGGGGGCGGTTTGGGCACATTACTTACAGAGGGGCTGTGTGTAAGGCACATTATTTACTGGGGGGCTGTTTGGGCACATTACTTACTGGGGGGCTGTGTGGGGACATTACTTGCTGGGGGACTGTATGGGCATATTACTTACAGGTGGGCTGTGTGAGGATATTACTTACAGGGGGGCTGTGTAAGCACATTACTTACTGGGGGGCTGTGTGAGGCACATTACTTACTTTGGGGCTGTGTGGGCATATTAGTTATTGGAGGCTATGTGAAGACATTACTTACTAGGGGGCTTTTGGGGAACATTACTTACTGGGGGGCTGTTTGGGCACATTACTTACTGGGGGGCTATGTAGGCACATAGCTTACTGGGTGGCTATGTGGGCACATTGCTTACTGGGGGGCTGTGTGGGCACATTAGTAACTTGGGGCTGTGTGGGGACATTTCATACTGGGGGCTGTGTAAGGACATTACTTACTGGGGGCTGTGTGGTGACAATACTTACTGGGGGCTGTGTGGGCACATTACTTACTGGGGGAACTGTGTGGGCACATTACTTACTGGGGGGCTGTGTGGGGCACGTTACTTACTGGTGGGCTGTGTGGGCACATTTCTTACTGGGGGCTGTGTGAGGACATTACTTACTGGGGGGGCTGTGTG